>UELX01003100.1:0-25652 GCA_900480035.1 Eupelmus urozonus | reverse complement strand
TCAAAAATTGAAATCACTTGTGATCCATTTTTATATGTAAGAGACACATTTGCTTTTTGAAATTCATGTTTAATATCATCATCATGATAACTGTCTCCATTAATAAAAAATCCAAAAATAGTTGTAATATCAACATCTTTTAATCGAAGTCTAGAAGAAAATAAACATAAAAAACTTCAATAATATATATATTCTTTGAATTAAAACTTACTCATAATCTGAAGTTATAAGGGAATTAGAAACATTTAAGATGCAAATTTTTCCTACTATTAGTACATTTGCAATTTTGAATTTGCTTGACATTCCAAGTGTCCTTGCCTCTCCTCCTAAATCAGGCAATAAATGAACTTCTGGTTCTTCTTCAATCACAGAATTTGATAACTCCCTTAAAAAGAATATCAATTTTTCAACTTGCATTCAGATGTTAACAAAAATGAATTGCGAATACTCACATATAGTCATCACCTACTGTAAAGCATATATTGTTCTTAACATGTGTTTTTTCAGACCTGCGATGGTATCCTCTATCTTGACGGAGCACATCAGATTTCCAATGCTAAAAATTATAACAACGATAACAGATTTTATTAAATTGTTGTTAAATGTCTACTTTGGGAAAAATAATTGTAAAAAAATTTATTGAATAAAGTAAAAGAGCTAAATAAATCCTTAATTAGTGCTATTGTAACTCTGAAACTTTAAGTAATAAGAAAAAGTCAATCCGAAATTACTTACATATAGAATCATGGATCCAAAATTTAATGGCCCTTTCAAAAGACTTGCCAAAGTATCATGATCAGTTACTAAAAAGAAGCAAGTAAAATTTGTATAATTACAGTTAATGCTGTTTCATTAAATATTTACCATTGATAAAATCCATAGTAAAAAGTAAACAGGTAACTTGATATCACAGTATTAGCACTTGTTTCGAAATTTAAAATTGGTCAGAAGAGTATTTTTTTAATCACGCTAAAAATCCAATTCTAACTTTGATGTCATGTAAATAGGCGTCTCCGGAACTATTTATCCGATGCGTTGTATATATATTCACATAAATAGATAGATAGAATAACCGGCTTTTTGTATACCTGTATGCTTTTCATCAGCTGCTGATTTGACTCAGCTGACGCACGGCCGCGCACATGCTGATGGAAGTGCGTTCGTAAAATACAGCGTTCGCGGCCTTTTGTGACAAGAAAGCGCGAATATTCAAATATACTAAATAGAACAAAAATTAATTGTATATAATGATATTTCAAGTGTGCAGCTACATATAGCATCACCTATTATTTTCGGAAACTATGAGATAGCATTCTTTTTCGACAGTATGTACAAAAAATGTATCCGTTATGCATTTATAAAAGTTGACTATAAAATTCCAAATTCAAGTATTATTTCCATTCACTTTTTAAAACTGTTATATCATTCTACGAGTATTTAAACTTCTTGAATAATTATTATAATACAATATTTTATTCAAGTGATTAGAGAGATCGCAAAAACGATTTAAACGCGGCCTTGAGGATCAATTTTTGATACCTAAAAATGAAGTTCCGTACCTGCATAGCTCCATTATAAGCTATCTGCTCTAAAATATGTTATTTTTTTGATTAATATAATGTCTCATTTAATTCGGCCTTAAATGTCAATCAGCCTAAATTTTAAAGATTTCGAGTTATAGAAAAATAGAAACTGGATAGGAGGTAGAAATTTTCACATTTTCATGACCTGACACACAAAGACAATGTTATTCTTATCTACTGTTTAAATTAAAGTTGAAGTCATTTTGTTAAAAATTGAAGTCAAAAAACGAGAAATACAGAATGAAAAATTTATTCCTAGATATATTTAGGAAGAAATTCTTTATGTCTTATTTCTCGTTTTTTGAATTCAATTTTTAACAAAATGGCTTCAATCTTAATTTAAACAATAGACGAGAATATTATCTTTGTATGTCAGGTCATGAAAATTTGAAAATATATATTAAAAATAAATTATTATCGTGTATTGCCGATAAAGTAGAAAACTCATTGCTTTCATTTCCCGATTATCATCAAAGCATACCGATAGACGCAGGAGAAAATTATATAAAAATTCATGCGTTACCGACAAAAAGTAAAAAATTCAAAATTTTATATAAAATTCATGTGGATTTGACCGATATGAAAATTAATAAACATTAACAGATTTTTTCATAAAATAATTTTATAAACAATAAATTAATTGCAATTTTGTATGTGCGTGGCAAATTATCTTAAAAAATTGGAGAAAATGATCTTCGACGAACCAAGTTGTTTTCTTAATAATTTTTATTTTTTTTTTTTTTTACTAACGTTTATAATTTATAATAGATGAATAAATATTGCACAAAACTTATATAGGTATATGTAAAGATTTTTTTTAATTATATGAATAATGTTTCAATTAATATATAAGAAGTATCACTAAAATTGATTAATCAATGTATAGGTATCAAGAGACGCGGCAGAGCTTCCGATGGCAAGAATATATGCATTTATAAACATAAAATAATGGACACTTTTAATCTTTCTTCATTCGTTTTATATGATCTCTTAATTCGTAGCCAATTTCACAATCGTTTATTTTTTCATCACTTTGTATCTCAATATTATCATATAAATAATAATAACTAATGCTAGTAACTACAATGTTCAATACAAAAGCTCGAATTTTCTTCGAATTAAAAGTACAAAAACCAAATTTTTCTCTGCACTGAAGATGTGAGATGTTCGACCTCTTGGGCGTCGGTATATGCATTGCTTGCATCTCATACTTATGTTGCATATATACAACCACTTTTGTAAGTTCTAAATTATTACAGTAAAATATAGTATTTCACATTAAAAAAGCGTGAATAGTTTAAATAATTAAAAACACGTAATTAATACTACTTTTTATACGTTTTCAAAAAATTTTATAACCTATACAATTAGGAAGTGATACATATTATTTTTAAATATAACGCTTACAAATATGTAACGAAAATTATCTTATTGAGTACTTTACATTTTATTAAATCGGGTCTCAAAACAATATTTTAAAAATTTATGATTAAAATAGTATGAGCATTCTTTTGCTACTCAAATAAGAAAAGAAATTAAAACCATACGAATTTCATTATATCTAGTCCTTAGCGATCAAGTGGTAAGTTATTTTTTTTACTAAGGCTATTACGATTCATGAAACTGCATAAAATAATCTCTTATTATCGAGTTATTGACCTCTATTCAAAAACATGTTTCTCCTTTATCTGGCAAAAAAAAAATTGTGCATTTCCAGCATTCACCTTAAAAAAAAAAAAAAAAAAAAAAAAACAAAATAAAACAATTTTCTGAAAATATTTCAATTTCCCAATCTTTGCATAGTATGACTCATCCCTCTTACTCCTCCAACATTCCCACATTATTACAGCCGATATGCATCTAAAGCCATTTACTCCTTCACAACACTATAAACAAAACTCGCAAAATCCATCTGACAATCTAAAAGCATAAATCCACCTAATTAACGCTACTTCAACTCTTCCAGGTAGTGACGTCTTTCGACGCACCCCACAACACCAAGTGCGCAAAGCGACCTCAGCGTAGGTCGAAACGGCCCTGCAGCAGTCCCGTCGATCGTGTTCCTATAAAAGAGCAACAGCCATGCTCGAATTACAATTCCAACGGAACTACAATGCGAAAATCGTGCGCCTGCGCTACGATACGATGCCAGGAGCAGGATCCGATGCCGGTTCCGCCGAAAAGGAAGGTTTACCTCGTCGCCTCGTCTTTTCTTAATTACGAGGGTGCTTCGTCGGCCGATGATAAGTGTGCTGGTGAGTTCATGCGATTCTTTTATTGGATTGTTGGAAATAAACATTTTCTATTGGTTTAAACAGAACGGTTTGCTGATGGTTAATTTTGTTAAAAAACTATTATATTTATTTTGATTCTGTATTTTTAGTATAAAAAAGACAACGAATTCTCTATAACTTAATAGAAAAATCTAATAAATTTCTATTTTACAAATTTCTTAATTGCCTTAATGATTCCATTTAACGATTACCTCACAGCGAATAAGTGCAAGTGACCATACGATGAAGGACTGTAAGACCGGCTACAAAAACTCTCTGATTGATTTACCACAGTCTCGTGGTCGCGAGTCCAACGTCTACTTTTTCCCTATTTTCAAGGCTACTGTGGAAAGCTACAAGGTTCTAAGTCGATGTGAGAATGTAACCCCTTCTGCCTCATCATGTAGCGTACGAACTTTACGAGGTTGAACGTCAAGTGATGTAATAAAAAAACAAAGCAATAAATTCTAGCAATAAATTTTAGATTTGCATATTTTGGAGCCTTGCTATCTAAGATAAGATACCGAATTCATTTAAAGAGTTAATTTTAATAACTGAATTAGTGATGTTCGATAAAAAAAATTTGAGATACTAATTAAATCGTTTTGAATAACTTAAAGTTTAAAAATATTTATTCAACAGTTTCCTCATTTATTTTTCTTCGCGTAAACATAAAGTTCAATTGCCGCTGAATTAAAATCCGGTTTTGCTTTACAAGTAAATGATGCAGTCCTCCTTTATGAAAGAATGTATCGAAACGAAACGGCCATTCACAAAAGAACCGCAATTGCTTCCATTCACTATCCTAAACCGTAAATAATAAATCGATTTAAAAACCTGCCGATAAAACTGTAACAATAATACCGATTCGTCCTTCGGAGGCCAACATCCTCAAAGGCGTAGAAAAGCTCATATTTTTCAGTCTGAAAGATGGAAGACGATTTATATAAATACCAAGAGATTACGAAGGACGGCGGTGTAAATATACGTAAATTGTATATCGGGTCCAGCGGCATTGAGAGGAAGCGATACGCTTCCGGTCCACCTTGAGCGCATGCCGTCGGCCTGTTTGCCATCGACGCGTCAATTGCGCGTATCGAGTTTGTGGACGAGGCGTAACAGCTGCATCGCTTGTGACTTTTATTGTTTCCCGGCGATTTTGACGACTTGCTGTGGATTGCTTTTAAATGAGAGTGATTGGGTTAGACGGTTATGAGATGATTTTATGCTTTATGAGTATTTTTTTTTTAAAGATAGGAATATGAAGTTAATTTTATTGGCAATCTTGTAATTATAGTTTTGTTGAAGTTTTCCTGATCCTTGCTCTTTGTTTACTGACTTCAGAAAGATAGCTGAAACGGTAGCTTTTTATGTATTCGATATTTTTAAATAATTTGCTTATTATTTGTCTAATTTCTAGGTTGTAAATCATATTTTTAAAGGATTATCAAAAGTGTTATATTTATAATATATAATACGCTGAAAATAAAAAACAAAATTTATTAGCTTTTCGTATGATAATAATTTAAAATTGCAAGTATTTAATAACTTTTACATTTTTATGTATTATAACTAATTTTTTCTTATATAAATATTTGGGTGTAACTACTTGTTTGTTTTGTAGTTTTTCATAAATAAGTACAACTTAAAATTAACCACGAGAAACTTTTACCTTATAAACTAATATTAGATGGAATATGAAAGAATTTACCCAGTATTATATCTATTCTTTTATATTAAAAGTTGATTCTCGCACGAGGGCGTGTGTACCCCCCGAGAGCAGCGAACCAATGCTATTTTACGTACACGTGATTCAAAGAGTACTTTATACTTTTGATCACAAAACAATGCAGCATTTTACAATTTATTTTTCGAATTCACAAGCTTTTTTATTTTTCGTGCTATTATAGTAATTTTTAATTAATCATAATTATGTTGAATTTATATTTATAATATGATATAATTGCAGAATTTAAAATAAATTAATATTAATATTAAACGACTAGAAAGTATTACTATGTATTGCTCTGGTTTAATAAATAAATAAATAAATAAAAAGATTTAAAATAGGTATATATACTACTAAAATATATTTAAACAGTTGAAATTCATAAATAATATAGCTTTTTTACAAAATATATATTTTTGATCAGAAATTGTAACAATGATCTAGCTAACTAAAATTAATCAGAACATCGATTCTTATCAGGTTTACATGAAAATAAGTTGTACTGTGGCTTATTTTGGCAATTTTTAGTTTTCATATAAATATAACTTTTTGTTCTTCTGGTATTGTCGGTATTTGAACTACATTTACGTCGTCGTGATCTCTTGCATGGAGTAGTTTTACAACACTGACAAGGCTTGGTTTTTGGTCGAAATGAGCAGCAGGCATCGGAATCATAATCTTCACAATCATTAAAACCTCTTGGAAAACTGTAAATAAAATATATATTTTTATTAAAAATTATTCATTTATTTATAAAACTATTTACTAAATAAATTTTATAGTAAAAATTTCTTAAATCTCTTATTTCTTGCGCTTATTTTTACAATAATAAGTCTAGCTAGATAAATAAAATATAAATTAAAAAAATTTAATACATCAAAAAAATTTTTTAATGTACTTAAAAGCGGAAAATACATTTCCGAACTCGTATAACTTGCACTAGCCAATAACTATTAAGAAGTAGTTAAAAACTGAAGCCGTCACTGTTTATGAACCGGTTTTAGATTAGTACCTGCGCTAGACAAAAATTAAAACACTAAAATGTAAATCGCATATACCAGCTTCAACGGGTGTCATAATATCAGGTCTATCAAATAGGCATCAGGTATATTTCCATTATAAGATTCTTTTTTTAAAACTATAGCTTATTACGTAATGCATATGTGGGCGTGTATTGTTATTTTTTAAATGTTGTTAATAATTATTGTCAAAAAATGATGGCTAATTATTATTATCTTTTACATTAGATAAGTATTTTTTTATACTATTTTCGAACGAAAAAAACTTTGTTTTTAAGCAAAATAATATTTAAACAAAATTATTTCTATTAAAAATTTTAAGAACGTTAGTTTGCTAAACTCTTACAGAAGCAATTTTAAAATACATGGATGTAGTTGATTAAAATTAATTGTTGACAAATCAAGCTTTTTTTCTTTGAATTATGAAATAAATACTGCTCTAAAATAGCAAATCTTAAATATCATAATTTGCAATTAACCTTAAAAATCTTAAAAATAAAATAATTAAGAAGAGTACATTAACACGGTAAAAAAACAAAATTTATTGAATTGTAAAGTATTTACAAACGCCGTAAATCATTTAGACTTTATTGATCATTAAAAATCGCTTGATAAAATTTAAAACGTAATTTTATTAAAAAATAATTTAGCGCTTAAATCATTTTTACCGGTGCTGACGTACGTATGTGCTCAGCCCCTAGGTATCAAAATAAAGTTTAAATCACTACTTTTGCCGCGATCTCTGTATAATTGAACTTGATTGGCATACCAAAACGAGAGTAAAAGGCACCATATGCAGGTTATGCAACTCGTATTGCACAGCGTCAGACACTCCACCATGATTATCAAGCAGCAAATTCGGCTGAGGTGTCAATTGCGGAACTATAAATTTTAAGATAAAAAAAATTATCTTTTATTAATATTTGAAGCTTAACGGTAGCCATGAATGATTTATTTTGGTTACAAGAGACTGCATTATGCGAAACTGATGATAATCGATTGCACGAATTGGAGCTGGTAGAGCCACAATTCGACTATCGATCAAATGTATGTAAATTCGAAATTACAAACGCATTCTGCGGCTTCTATCGGCTATGTGAACATAGCGCTGCGTTGTAACATGTAAACTGGGCTTGCGTAATATGTAGAGATAGAAAGTTTTCTTGTGCTCTATTCCGGAATCCTAATCGAAAATTTCTCCTTTATAGGTTTCAACAAATTCGATCGACCTTTTCGACGAAAGTTTCGTTGTGAATGAAAAATAAGATTCATATGTATAGTATCCATTAAAACTACTTTCAGTTCAGGTGTTTATATAAAACGTAAAGCTTTACAAAATATAGTTTTAATTGGTCTATTAAATTTATGACATTAATAAATGACAATACTTCAAAAAGTTTTTTCTGCATAATATTACTTTTTATTTTCCATTTAATTTAAAAGAAATCGACTTAATCTAAAGAACATAATTTAAATACATCCAAAAAGGCGAAAAAAATTGCAATAAATAAGTCTAGTACTCCAAAAAACTCGAAATAAATAGGTATGTCGGATACTCTCTCTCTCTCTCTCTCTCTCTGTCTCTCTCTCGCTCTCTCTCTCACACACACACACTCACATTTTTGTAGAAAAGGTGTCAAAGTCCACAAACCTATCGTAATGTTAGTTAAGATCGAATTTTAACGATATGAACCCAAGTTGACCTACTTATTATTATTTATTACGGTTTATTATTCCTCTGCCTGGAAAATAAACGTTAAAAACTCGTCTGATACATCGGTCTGAATTAATAGACTTGAATTGCTTGCAGAGATTTGCAGTCTATTTATTTGAGGTAATTTAGATTATTTCGATCGTTTAATCGCAAGTTTATGTACACATTTCTTTTTAATATTAAAGTAGTCTGATCAACTATTACACCGGACGGTGAGCTAATTTTACATTAGATAAGAATAAATAAAGATTGCTGACAAATGCGACGTTTGCCCATACAATAATCTTAAAAAGAGTCATTATGTTTTATAAAAATAAAATATTAGTATTTTTTGACTTATAAAGATTTAATAGTTAAAAGTTTCTTTTAATACATTTTAAGAAAAAATTAATATTAAGAGTATTTTCATCTCAAAAGTAGAGAAGTAGGCACTAGAAATATTAATTATTTGATTGCAAATAAACTCAAGAACTGCATGGCATTATTAAATGTTTCACGAGAATTCCTCCTCTTAATAATAAAATTTATATTTGAAAATACGTATTTAAATTCTATCCTGAATTACATACTAATTCATATTGTATCATTATAATTGAAAGATAGATATTTGTAATTAGATTTAATCCACTTTCAAATTTATCGAAAAATATTTTTTTTTCCTTCAACAATATTATTTTGCTTTACTATTTTTAAGTAACCTATTATATAATAACTACAAAATTTATTGTTATTTTTGCGTATTACATTTGTAATTGAGAAGTAAGAACTTTTTCATCATGAAGTTTTTGTTCGTTCGTTTGTCAATTTCGTAATTTTGCTCTACAGTAAATTAGAATGTGCAATGTAAGCTTTTTAATTGTTCAATCATTTTTTTTTGTGCTGACAAACAGAAGCGTAAACATATACGGTGACCTTATACTCTATATTGACTGGAATTATTTTTAATCATACTGTTCCTAAAAAAAATAAAATTTTCAAGATTTTTCAAGAATACTTAAACATATCGTCAACATCTCATTGATGCTGTAAAACTTTAAACAATAAGATACGTCCTTTTTATTAAAACAATCGTTTTAATCTGATTTCCCATACATTAAACTAATTAGCTGAAACTTATGCATACGTAAATTATTTTGATGTACATTCTTACTGTTTTTTGTTTCTAAAATCTACGATATGTATCTAATTTCTTAAGTTAAACCTTCGGATTATGCAAAAGTAAGCAGGCGGCTTGACTCTTATGCTTTTAAAAAAGACTTTCGATTTATACAATGAACAGCTCGCACAGTATGTATACTTTTAGAATACGAATAAATGCGTTTTTTTTTAATTAGTAGATGCTAAAGACTGCCTTATCCTTTAAAAAGTGAGATTCGATAAACAAAATTGACATTATGAAATTATTTAAAAACTAAAAAACAAAATGTCTTTAGTTCATAATTCACGATCTGACTATTTCTTTATTAATTAAAACCCCATATTACTCATAAAGAAATGCAGTCGAGATATAAATTAGTACAATCAAAGTACATCTAGATGGTATAATTATAAACATATATATGTAATAAGGCAAACGATAACTCTGTCAAGAGCTAATATTTTTATTTTTGTGTGGAATGTATTTGAAAAAATTAAAATTAATCAGGAATATGGGAAATAGATTTTCCACTCGGCATTTTAATAATAAAAATAAAGATCTTTAAAATAAATATTACCGACAGTGATACTTATATTTTTAAGCGAATAATGAATTTTTTTATTCTAATTAATATTAATTAAAATATAAATTTTCTTGTCGACCTACTTTTACATTTCTCCAAATATATTTTTTTAATCGATATCAACCAATTTCCTTAATCTTAGAATCAAAACAAATACGTAGTCAAAACACCTTTTAAAGACACCACACCTCTTTCGCACACATCTTTTATCTTTCATAATTTTCGTAAACACAAGAAGAAACAATAAGTTCGTAATGTGGAAAAACTGTTTAAAAGAAATACAAGCATCGCTAGAATATTCGATGATGTTCGCGGAAACAAAAAGAAGTAGACTAAAATATTTTGCACCTTGGGGCCTCTTTTGATAAGTTGAATGGTATCTGCTTTTGCGTTTCTTTACAACAACAAATACAACATTATGTAATAGTTACATTTACAATGTATGTTTTTACTGTTAAAAAATTTTTAAATTAATAAAACTAAAAACTTATTGTAAATAATTATTATGTAATTATATTTTTACGAATCATAGGTATGAATAGAATTTAGTTCTACTAATATATTAGACCATATCGAAAAAAGAAAATAAAATAAAAATAATGTAATGTTGCATATGTAGAGCAACATACCTGCAATTAATTTTTCACGATAATTAATGAGTGTTTTGAAAAAAGAACTTTTCCCTTACCTTCTTCTAAATAGTTCCTAATTAAAATTTTTTAAAGCAATATAAAATCTTTTCTTTTTAAGAAGATTGAATTTATTGTTCGTTTTTAAGTTTTTAAACGATTCTTAGTAAACGATAAACGATTTCTAGTTCGTGGCGATCAATAGAATCATTTCTTGATATAAAATCTTTTTAGTTGCTCAAAGATATGGGAACAATGTTGTTCTTTATTGAAATAACAGCACAACATCGACAAACTTTTGGAAAACTGAAAATTAATGCGAAAAATACTTAAACTCGTTTTAATGTTAATTTTTTTAGCAGAAAAGATATTAAGACGTATGGGATTGATCATTTTAGGGTTTTTTCCAGCCAAGGCTCTGTTTTTTTCCGTCCCCATATATTCAGGTGTGATACGTAATACTGATCTACAGAGATCCTCGTAAAATACACTGTTTCACTAAGATCCTAGAAAAAGAAAGTAGATTTTACGAATTATTAATTATGCATCCGTATAGCCGGTGGTATAGTGTCTGGATCCAATGACTTTCTAAATGATACCTGTTTCCGATTATGAGATTTTTGTAAATAAGGATGTGTCTTACGTATATACATTCCTATTAAAAAACTGTTAAGCCGAAATGACTATTAGCTAATAATGATGAACCAAAAGTTTTAAAGAGCCCATCCAAAATGTAATATTGTGTTTATAACTTCTTAAAAATAAATACTTAGCTTTATATTTCTTTAAACATTTTTATCTTTAATTATAAAGGTTATAATACTGTAGAAAAATTCTAATTGATTTTATAAATCTAAATATGAAGACTGGTATGTTTGACAAACTTCCCATTTTTAATTCTGATTTATAGAATTTCTGAATAATTTAATCCATTTAATACATAAAGTTAAAGTTTGTAAAAACAATTTTCAAAAATTGATTTTTCTATTCTTCTCAAGAATAAATAATTAAATTAAATTAAACAGCTAAGGCTAGCTATAATTCAAAATAAAAAATAGGATATATAAAAGTTAGTTATAAGCAATTTCACATAAAAGGAGATAGATCGAAGTATTAGTTGACATACTTTATTGACTGACAAGAAAACTTGAATAAACTAATTAGTTTACGTTTATATGACCTTTATGCAACAATATATTCTTAAATCTTTTAAATAATAAGGAAAGTATATATTGATCAAATAGAATGAATAATATAATTTTTATTTAAAATATTTATTTTTATAATATTTAAATCAAGGTTGAGTAAGCAAAGTGCTAATGATTTCTAGTGATTTTTACGTTTCGCAATTTAGGAATAATAACTAGGTTGAATAAAGTCATCTTTTGAAAATTTGCAATTTCATTGGTATTAATTGAAGCGTCACAATAACGCACTGAAGTTTAATGAACATTTACTTTTCTGAATAAAAACTGAGCACGAAAAAGTAGTGACGCATTGCAATATTTTATCTGACTAATAAGTAATCCATAAGCACTGGAAAATTTAAGCTTTAAGCTAATTTTATCAATATTTAGTATTTATTCAAAATTAAACTGATTGAATAATTTCTCAAAATCAACTACATTCTAATATTAAAATTTCAAATGACATAAATGTGTACAAATTTTCGTACGAGATTATTTATATTATTTAGTTGCGTAAATGTTCACTTATGATTTTCTACAAACTTGAATTACAATAATTGGTTTAGTTTTAATTGAAAAATACGTATCATAAAAATCCTAATAACTACAGCTTATATTAATCTTATAAAAGTGTTTATATTTCATATTTCTTTATGCTATAGGTTGTTTTGCTATAACCATGCTAATGTGGTATCTAAAAATCTTGATCCATAATTCAATCAATACGGAAAGCAACATTGAAAGTACGGACATTTATTTACAAACTAGGCCTGAGAAAGCAATAATTAATATGTAAATGCATTTGTAGCACTGTGCGAATGCGTTCACATTTCCTCTCAGTTTAAAAGGTCGAGTAAACGAATTTTAAGAAAATTACATCATTAATTAGATACATAAATGGTGAAATAAAAAATATCCATCAAAATAAATTATGGAAATAAATTCTCAAGGGATATAGTTACTTAAGATGTAAATAAATTTTTTGATAAGAATCAACGCTGGGATTTTACAACCAACTTTTTGAAGGTATGACCTAAATACACCATTAACGAACAAAAATACTTGGCCTAGTATGAAACACAATCAATAATTGTTGTAAAAACTTAAGAAAACTCAAAAAATATTTAAACAAATAGTAGGAATAAGAAAAATAAATTAATTTACGGTAAAGTACATTCATAGCATATTTCTACTTTTCAACATTCAAAACAGCTTCAAACGGTTAAAGCAGTCTTTTAAATCATTATACATACCACAGTGCCACAATAACACCCTTAAAAAAAAAAAAACCATACCAGCCGTCTAAAATAATACAAAATTAAACCAATTCAGAAAACAAAATCGATCCTAATCTCCCAACGAATAACCAAAACTCCAACCTACTGCTGATAAAACAAAAACACAGCCGGAATAACGCGGCGTTGGCAGAAAAAAAAAACCGAGAGCTCATCGATAAGCCGGCTGCGCGCGCCAAAGTAGGAGCGCCTTGCGCGCGCGCGCGACTTACTGTCAAGGTGATTGCGAAATTTGGCGCGCGTTCACCTGCCCCACTCTCGGTGAAATCACCACACGCACGCGGCCGCGCGCGGCTATTTCGAATCGACGCGCTCAGCGGCGTTTGTAATGGATACGTATACGCTTTGGATCCTTTACGGATTGCTGAGAGATGGAATAGGAGCGGGTTCTGGGGGCCCCCGTTGCGGCTATTGAAACTTTTACTTTCAAGCGGTTTAGTGGAAAACGGCGTTTCGTCGCTTGGATAGGTCCGAGTGCGTGCGGGTTTGTTGCAGGCTGGAATTCGTGATTCTATGTGGGGGATTGGCTTTGGCTTTGGAAGTGTTGTTGCGAAGTTTATATGGGATTGTAGAGGATGTTTTTTGTACGTGTGCGAAGTGGATGGTTTGGGTATTGTTTGTAATTGCGTTTTTCAGTTAAGAGACTGTATTTTATTCTTTACTCGCGAAATATTAGTTTGTTTATGCTAAACGGATAGTAAGAAAATTTTGAGTTGGTAAATTATAATAGTCTTGGCATTTTAAGGTATGAATGGATATTTTTTTTCGCAGTTGATGGTGCCTAATTTTTTATGTGAACACCTTAAAAGAAAGAATGATGTAGTCTAATTTAAAACCTGCTTTTATAATACAATTAAAATTGGCTTACAAAACAATATAAAAATGTAGACCATTTTTCTTATATACTGCAAAGTTATTTTGATTGTTTTTCGCCTTGATTCAATAAACTTACCAGGGAACAATGAATAAGCATTAATTCTAGACATTTGCTTTTTAAAGCTATATTAAATTTTTTTAACTCCAAAATGTCAGTTTAAAGCTACAATAAATAATTAAATAAAAAAATATTTTCTCTAGATATGTCCGTTCCCACCAAAATGCATCATCAATTATTAGAAACCTATTACGCGCAGCTGACACATTTTATCTCTAACCATATCAAACCAGTATTAGATACGATCTTTACAATCAACGCCACTATAACACGCGAAAACTGGTTTTCCGCTAAAACATCCAAGCAGCTGAAAAAGCCACGTCCTGCTCAAAGAAAGTCCAAACCCCAGCAAACCAAACCCATCCTCACAAAGCCCACCCGACATCCTCCCAAGCCATCCTCTCCAACCTGTTCTCATCAACCAAAAAATCGGCAAAAACACTATCCGCTCTCCAAACAAAAAACCACGCACTATTCCAGCGAACGGAAGCAAAGCTCCCCTCCTCTAATTTAAATCCCACATCGCTCTAAAAAAAAAGCAGCAATCACACTCACGAAGGATCTGCTCATTACAGAAACGATCCAGCGTGGAAGGGATCCGACTGGTGGGGGAGCTTACACTCAGACGGCGCGAGTTTCGACTTTGAATCGCACGGGGCTCAGAAATGCCGTGAGCTCGCGCGCGGAGCAATATAGCCTTACACGCAGCAGCAGCAGCAGCAGCAGCAGCTCTACGATCACGAGGGATCGAGATATCGGCTCGGCTCTCAAGGCGGACTTGTTTCTCGCGCGTTATTTTGTTTGTCCTTTGTCTTTGTTGGCTCGGATGCAGCGCGGGGATCGGTACTCTTTTGATAGGTTGTTCGATCGTCGGGGAAGGATTGGCTGGATCCTGGCTTCCCGAGGATCCGAAGCTTGATTAGGAGTTGGTTTTTTTTGTGAGCGCCGGTTGAAGAGAGGGGAAGCTAGCTGCCTGGGAGATTTCCAGCAGGTTCTGCTGTGGCTATAGGCGGAGAGTGACGCGGCTGAGCCGATCTTTGTTTTCCCTGGAGCGCGGATTTGTGGTTCCTGGCTTAGAGGAGTTTGGAGGAGGTGCTTTGGGATTGATTGAGGGTGAGTTTTTTGGTTGAGTGGTTTGAATTTGATTTTTATATGTGTTGAAATATGGTGGAGAATGTTGAAGGAGAAAAGAATATTTAAGATTTTTAAAGATAGTATTTGATAGTTTGAAGAGAGTAATTATAAAAGATTAGAATAGTTGATATTATTGTATTGCATTTTATATAAATATTATTTGAAAGTAGGACTCAGCTTTTGTTTATATTGCATGAGGTTGAAAAACTGCAAGTGGGTCATTCTCCTTTAAAGAGAACGATTTTACGCAATGTTTATACAACAAAAATTTCCATAAAATAATTGTCTGCTTTGAGAAAAATATTTAATAACTTATTCAAATACTTAATTGAATCAATTAAACTTTTTTTATAATTCAACAGATTTTTATCAATATTGAGTGAATTTATTATTTGTGTGGTGAAAGTATCAACATAAAAAGACTCGATTGATCACTGCAAACTATTTTTAATTTTTATTTTGGACAACTGATTTTTAATCCAATCAATTAAACTTTTATTGCAATAAAAAATACAATTTTTAAATATCTTTTGATTTATGAAAGTATTTATATTGTTTCATAGTCGGCATATTGTGATGCGTAGTTTTAAGTGATAATCCTACTACGCACTAACGAGAATATCTTTATAAACTATACGATCTACGGTAAAATCGAATAGAATCATTACTAATTGACCTTGCACAGGAATGAACAATTACAGTGCATATAAAAGACCAGATAATGCAGTATTACAAAGTTTTAATTACAATGTTAATTTAAGAAAACGAAAACTACTCATTATATTGAAACATTTTCTTTAGAAACTTCGATTTGCACTATTAATGTTATATCCTTGTGGAAGATACTATGACAGTGGAGTTTTTCAAATATTTGATTTGGATGACTGAAAATATTGCTTTTTATGAACAAACAATTTTAAAAATGAAAAGTTAAAATATCATTTTATAATAAAATTTTAATTTCTTATAAATTTATTTTGCATAAAGCAGTGATCAAAATATTAAAAACATTTTAAAGTTGTTGAATTATTGCCGCGCTTCACTCCTGTTCTACTTCAAACATGGTCTTTTGAATATAAATGACTCTATTAACTTTAAAATTATTATTAAAAATTGTTTTATTTCTGCAAATAATTTAGTAAATAAATATACGTATATATACTATACTTTGATGTTGATGTTGTACTTTGTGCAAAAGTAAATAGTGCACATCTATTTTTATACGTTATATAATATTGAATTATTCATTTTATGCTTTATTAATTATATCCTAGGAAAAATTATCTCATTTTATCGATAAAAAACACAAATTAAAATACATTCTATATAATTAAAATTAAAATAGAAAACTCTATTTCATTCATAAATTCGATCTTTCAATTCATCTTTTTTCAACGCTTTATCCAGCCACATTGCAGAAGTCTTTAACTTAAGTGCACTTGTTACATTACATTTGCATAAGCCATCTACGCTGTTTTTCAAGTAACAAGTAAAGCGTGCACTTAAATTTTCAAAAAAATCCACTTTTTACAACAAAAATTACGTCTAGTGCATCGAATTGCAAAATCAAAATAAAATCCAGTAAACAGTTTGTTTTTATCGTCTAACTCTTCGAAAACAGCATATTAAACTTATCTTTTTTCCCTCTTCAATGCTTTCAATAACCAATTAACACTGTTGACTAACCGAGCATCCTTATGGTCAAATAACATTAGAGCTGACGCTGCGAGTGACGAATTAAAAGCAGTTTCCGCGATCTGTAGACACGAGCAAGTAGCTGGTACGCAGTCCGGCCAATTAGGAAAACAAATATCGCGAAGAGTACCTCACGTGGTGGACGAAGGTCAGCCGATAATAGTGAGAAAAGTTAGTGCAGCTGAGCATCGTGAGGTTTGAATATTCGCGGCACGTTGCGAGATGTTCATATTTAATACTGTTGACTTTTTGCTTGATTTCCATTTTATTGTTCGGATAATACTTACTGTGTTATGTGTATTGGAAAAGATGGTTAATGAAAATTTTGACGAGTAGTTGGATATAAATACGTATGGGCTAAGTTTTGTTTTAAATATTTAATTAAACACGAATAATAAGTCATATTCTTTTTATATTGTAACCACTATATCGCCTAGTTTAATTTATTTTTTATCAAAATAACTCGACCGATAAATTTTAAAGATAAACTTTTTGTTGTTTCACTTTCAAACCTATTTTTAAAGCTTTCACGCCGAGGCCATAAAATAATAAAGTGGATGATTCTTTTAACTGATAAACTCTTTGCGATCTTAAATTTGAAAACTACTTCAGTAAAAACAAAAAGTTTGTTTCTTACTACATACCATAGCTGATACATCAAACTGGAAAATTAAATGAGTTTTATGCATAAAGATATATAAATAAAATTACCTGTGGAAAAAATACAATAAGTAAATATTACATCCGTTAATAACGATTAAATTTATTGAATATATAAACATTCGTTTATATTGATTCTTAAATTGAAATTCTTTATATTAGCTATTAACCATTTCATATTGTGCAATAAAAGTTATGATATTAAATGTATAATTTGCTTAATTAATTTGCTTAAGAATTCAAGTGAAATTGAATAGCTTTAAAACTAGTTTCAGATGGACTATAAATTTATCTTTCATAATTTAATCTGTTGTTATTATTGAAGTAACATCCACAATTTCAATCAGCTAAAATTAAGGAAATAACATGTGCTAAACTTTTATATATGGCGTTCTTTTTTTCAAAAATAGTTAATATCTAATTTATTCCATATTCCACAACGCACTGTTACTGTGATGTTATACAAAATAAATGATTATCCTAAAATTATTTTTACGTTACAAGTATATAGAAAATGATTTCAATGAGTTGACTATACTTAATTTAGTAAATTCAAAATTGTTCAATAAAAATTTCGTAAACTGTTGACAATTGAAAAAATTTAATCGTACAGAAAAACTTTTCTCATTTACAATTTTATTTTTTTATTAAGCATTCTATTTATATAATTCTGACATGAAAGAGAATAAGAAAATATAAAAGATTTCAACAGCATTGATTTCTATTTTTTACTTTTTAATAAATGAAAAATTAAAACTAAATTGAATAAATTGTTTTAGATTAACCAATGACATTAAAAAAAAATAATTTTTTTCATTTCTATTTCACTCTATAAACGTACTTTATTATTAATAAATACTATAACTATCCATTTGGATACCAATTAAAATATAAAACACATCTAATTAACTTAAATATATAACAAAAAAATTAATTCATCTGTACTGCCGAGGTTGAAGTCTGTCCACGTGTGGTCAAAAAAGCTTGCTTTCGAATCACGTCTAGACGATTTCGGTACTACGACGCTTTCTAAGAAGGTGTTGTCCTCTCTGGACGTGCACAATACTGCATAATTAAATAATTGCCTTTATAGTCGCTTAAGCATCACTTTCGGGAATCAAACACCTCCTAAAACAATACTATCTTCGTTAAAACCGTATTAAAAAGCGCTTGTAATAATATTTTTCAATCTATTTTAAATTTTTACTTGGAAAGGAACTGATTGCATAAATAAGAAAAAAAATATGTAATAATTCAGATAACTTTCACTCTCTACGATGAAACGTTACATTTTTTTTTTAAAAAGGTGAAGATAGCACGAATCCGTTATAATTCACAACTTTCTTTTGACGATGTTACGTAAGTAGTAGGAAAGAAAAATTAATGCCGTCATTGGTAAATGTCGTCCCCGAAATCATCCAGATATTTATTAGTGTCAGGATTCAGTTTGATTACATATGCATCGAACGTACCCGATTATTTTTGTATACAAATGATACTAAACGTACGTAACGTACGTACTATGCGTACTAATTATTCACAAAGCTCATAAATTGCACAAATATGCGTATACATCAAGTCTATTTTAGTAGTTGTTCTATTATTGATGCTTCTTTATTTATAGTACAATAAAAATATCTTTATCATTCAATTAACATTCCATACCAATAGTGTCAGTTATTATTTCGTATCCTAAATAAAATTAAAATAAATTAATGTGTGATATATGAATTAATTGATTTTATTTTCTGTCATTTCTGTCTCTTACAGATTTTAGTTTTTCAAACTTTTTCAATTCAACTAAATTCTCTTGAATTATAGAAAATATTTAAATATCCGTATATAGAAAGTACGCAAGCCTTTAAAAAATAAATATTCAACGTAACAATTCTGTTTATCATCTATATGCACTTTTATCTCTACCACTTCTTTCTAAACCGACATTATCAAACAAAGACCTAATAAGCTCATCGTTAACTAAAAAGAACCCGAAGAATTTCACCGTGCCTGGTGCTTATACGATCGGCCGGAAATCGCGTGAAAAGCCGATGCGCATGATTCGTCTCACGTCGCGAAGTTCTAACCCGTCAATTTCTCGGACGCCGATTTCAAAACCGATGAACAGTTGATATTGCCAAATCCGCGGAAAGACGCGACTATGTACGCATCGAGCGGCTGCTTTATGTTAGAACGCGCGGTGCGTGTGGAAACTTCGGAAAATTCAGGTACTTTGATGTTGGGCTTTCTGTTTAGGCGTAGGGATTGTGTAAATTGAAAGTGGGTATGTGATTGAGTTTTTTATCTGAATTAATTCCCTACTAGAAATCATTTTATTAAATAGCCATTTAATGGCCAGTTAATGGTTTAAAACATAAGGAATAGCTAAAACGTAGCCTTTTCCTAGTTTCAAATGGCAAAATTTCTACCAGGGTTGATTAAAGAAAAATTCAGACTATTAATGTTTTTAGTTTATTATAATTATTTATAAATTAATTTTTTGATACATTCAGTTTGAGATAACTTTCTTATTTTTCAAGTAATAAAACAGTAGAAATTTTCGGAATTTCACTGGGAGCCCGTAAATCCTAATCGCGCAGCAATTTCTAAACATTAGCAAAAAAAATTCGAGCTCGGTGTTGAAAATTTAATTATCAGCCGCACTGGTTTCATATCCACCCAGCCTCCTAAATTGAAAAACCCGGATCGTTTTCACTTTTTCCCCCCCCACAAATTAAGGCCTGCAACGACTAAATCCAATCCCGGCGCAACTGCGGTCTCGAATCAATTACCCATGATAAACGATTGCCACGATACAATCTACAAACCACAAACGAGTTTCCCGAGCTTCTCCAAATCACACGCCTCGATACCCTAATAAAAAAAAATCCTACCGATGTAAATCCGTAGCACCTCCGCTCGACTCTTTCATCAGCAGGTCAGAACAAACACACTTTCCCTATTATCACCGGCCTCAAACCTAATAACGTGGCTGGGCAAGAGCAAATATTTATCGTCTCGTCTCGTCGAGCGACGCGAGAGAAAGAAAAAGAGAGATAGGTGAGTCGAAAAAGGTGCGAATTTCTCTGTTCTGGAAAACCTTGGAGGCCGCGTGTGCGTTGCGCTCGCGCGTGCGAACGCGCGCTATGTTTAATTGACGCACGCGTTCTTTGTTAAGCCGCGTGAGAGAGGGCAATTACGACATAGCGTGTATGTGTACTAGCACGCGGGAGTGCGCGATTGTTCCCAGGGAAAAGTGATCTTTATTTAAGGATGTTGGTGTGTATGCGCTGGTTTTACGATGCTTGGCGAACGTTTTTACTTACTGGATGATATTTTTGAGTGAGCGGGGGTTAACTACTTGTAAAGGTGGGTGGGCGGGGTATGAGAGGCGTAGAAGTAGGCCTTTAATTGTTCTCGGCCGGGGAATTTGTCGGGCTGGAAAATGGCAAGTTCTGCGGAAATAAGGTGTGGGCCCGTGTCAATTGTTACTTCAAATATGGCTATTGTCTCCGCGAAACATCTGCGCTTTTGACAATGTCACACCTTCGAAATCCTTACGATTTCGTCCGCTCAAACAGATATGCGTGGCTCGAGGTATAATATAAGCTTATATAGGGAGAGGGGAAAACCACGTTGGAGAGGGTGTTTAAATACCTACTAGGGTACGTTGACCTGAGTTACTTATATACTTTCGTCTGGGTTTGCTCGGCTGGTGATTATAGGTAGAAGGAGCGACCCAGGGGCTTAATACTAAATTGCATGTCAGTGTTCAATTTTAAGTTTGGTTGTGGAATTTATTTTTTGATTTGTCGAAAATTTTTTATTTGCTATATTAATCAAAATTGTAAGACAAAATTTTTGAGGGCAAAATTAATATGTTGAAAAAAACAATTTCATGTAAAATTAATTAAAAAATTTTAATGAAATCTCTTTCAAATAATCCATTATTGTTTGTTTTATTGCTGAACCTACGTTCTTCCATGTAGTCGTCATGAATTATTTATGAAATAAGAATTTTATCAGTCATTGATACTTATAACTTATGACCGAATAATTAAGCTGTTATTCTAAAATACAAACAAACAATTTTTTACAAATTATATACTTATTTTTAAACTTTTTATTATTTTGATATTTATTTATCAACAATAATAATAAAATTATTTTTTTTAATATACTTAAATAATAATACGATTATTTTTTTCAGATATCAAAATTGTAACAAAATGACGCTGCTTCCACCGACGGTCGAGCAGCAGAGGCGAATCGATGAAGAATTGCCACCTGATCCAGAGATGAGAAAGCGAGATGTTGCAGCAATCAAAGAGTGGCTCGCTAAACAACCACATTTACCAAAACATATGGGTAAATTTTAGTTTTTAACTTTATTTAAATAAATATAATTAAAAATTTTTCAAAATTTTTGCAATAATTAGCTTGAAATGCATGCACAGAAAAAAGCATTAATGTTTTCTTTGTTTTTAATTTAGACGATAAGAGGCTGGAGCACTTCTTGTTTGGTTGCAAAAACAGTATTGAGAGGTGCAAAATGATACTTGAGACGTACTACAGTGCGCGAACGGCGTTACCTGAATTTTTCGCCAACAGGGATCCGCTTGCGCGCGATATTCAAGATTCATGTGACGCAGTGTTAGTAAACGATCCATTTACAACATTTTTATAGTTAATTACAATGTACGACATAGGTTATTTTTAACACAGCTAGAATTTCAAGCGTAAACTTTTGATGTCTCGGTATGCTCTATAAATCAGGTCTAATAATAGAAATTAATAATTTATTAGAAATATTTTCTTCAATAATCAGCAAGTACAATTTATTTACGTAATACGTTTATTTTGCAAATAAAAAAATAAAATATAATTTTGTGACTTTTTGACATAGGTGGTTACGATGATTTTTTTAAAATCAAGTTTTCAAAGTTTTTGGGATGTTTGAAGACCCCTTTTTTATATAAACTTTATAGTATTATCGGAAAACTGTTATGTGCAAGTCATCTCAATTATTTAATTAAATAATTTTTCTCAAGTAATTTTACTTCCCTTACAGAACATTTTTTCTGTAAAGGTTAAGCCTTAAAAAGAACCGAAAAATACCGATCAAAACCAAAATTAATCAGTGTTGTGTTAAACTCGCTTTATCCCTATCAGGTGCACATTTTAACATTAAAACGCCGATTTCCCAAAATCGGGGCAAAAAAAAAAGAAAAATGGACTTGACCATTTATGTCGGAAAGCTAGAGAATTCTTGTTTGCTTAAGTATTGACTAATGACTGTTTTTATGGTCTCATTTTAATATGAAGGGCGGAAATCCCTCCCATCAAAACGAAAATTTGTTTTTGTTTTTTATCTACGCACTTAATATTTTTTTTTCTTTTGCATAACCAATTTAATTTCTAAATAAAATTTATAACATGCTATCTTTGTGTACACTACACACTGTTAAAAGTCCGGTGCCGTTTTTAACACATTTCGTGTGTTAAAAACTGCACCCAACTGCACATTTTTTTTGTGTAATATACACAAAATAATACACATTTTATTTTCAATATACAGAGTATATGTGTTGCATTTTGTGCACATTATTTGTGTAGTTCTTGATCTTACTACACACAAAACACCAAATTTTTTACAGTGCACATCACAATAAATTACTAGTGTTTCAAAAAGCATTAAAATTTAATGCTTCTTATTTTAACATGTATTTTATAAGGATTATTAATAAAACGAATTAATAATTATTACAGAGAGTATTTTGTCTTACCAAAATTGACTGATGAAGGCCACAGAGTGACGATACTAAGGCTGAAAGATGCAGCACTCGACAGATTCTCCCTGACAGCCATAACGAGACGGATCCTCATGGTTCTGGACGTTCGTCTACAAGAAGAAGCTTCTTTGACCAATATTATGGTTTTTGATCTCAAGGTACTTAATAATATTTATTATTTACTGGGAAACACAATTTTCTTTTATTTATTCCCGTAAAAAATATTTAGTAGAATATTTAAAAGATTGATAACAAATAAAATAAAACTTATTATGATTTAGGGTTTCACAGCAGGTCACTTTGCAAAATGCAGTCCGACACAAACAATCGTAAAAAAGGCAATGTTGGCTACCCAGAACAGTATGCCATTCAGATTACACAGGATTCATTACCTAAATGCGCCCAGTTTCATCGGTAGTGTTCTTAACATTTTTTATCCATTACTCAAGCCAAAGCTCATTGAAAAGGTAATAATAACAATATAACGTCATACTCTTAATATTTTTATTACTTAGTCAATTATTATTTGAGAATACTCATCGATGAGTCAATTATTTTCAGTTCCGAATCCACACTGGAGGTGCCGAAGAACTTTATCCTTACTTGGACAAAGATATTCTGCCAAACGAATGGGGCGGCAGCGCAGGACCTTTTGAAGAGCTTAATGGTATAATAAATTTATAAATTTTACTTTAGTCGAACATAATATTTTTAAACTGTTTGAGAGATACGAAAATTTTAAGTGCATTTTTATTGCTTTTTACGTCTACTCTTTAATTTAATTAATTTTACTAAACATCAAAATTGATTAATCGAGAATTTGCGTACCATATAAAACAAGCATAAAAAATCATACTTTACATAGATATTATAAATATTATATATTACCAAAAGATATTTTCAAATATCGTTAAATATATGAAAATAAAAAATATTATCATAAAATAAAATGAATCAAGGCAAATAATTAACAAAATAAAATTTTTTAATGACAGATGCCTGGCGGATGAAAATTGAAAAGCACCGCGACTGGTATCTTCGGGAGGAAAAACTCAGTCGGACAAATGAGAGTGCTCGATTGCCCACGAGCAAGTCTATTCTAGCCAAGGAACTCGAGGGCGTCCAGGGCTCGTTCCGAAAGCTCAACATCGACTAGAAATAATTTTTTTACTACATGATATCCGCTGTATACTCTTCGGAGCGGTCGCGCGAACTGCGCGTCGCAGTGAGATGCGGCCGCGTTGGGTAGATTTTCTTTGTAGCTGTTAAGGATGTCACCTCTCGTTATATTGTTGTAGATTATTTTTATTTTTATTAGTATTATTATTATTATTATTATTTTTACCATTATTATGATTAAAGTGCACTTAATAAACTGCTGTTTGGTTCTATTTTTACCTCTGCTTTATGAATTAGTGGCTTGAATTTTTGATAAATATGTTATTAAATATTATTAAAGAGATTAGGATTTACAATAATAGTATTTAGTTTGTAAAAATACAGATGTCTTAATGCAATTTTTTAGCAACTTAAGTACATTACAAGCAATATTTTGATGGCAAATTAAGAACTTTTTTCATATAACTGTACAGATATAAAAAGAAAATTTAGAATATTATACTATGGTACGGATGTTCAAATAATCGACATTAAAAATGTTTGAAAACATTAGTAATAGTATATATCAATTTTTGTTAAATTATAATTTAAAATCAAATATTTTCGATACATTTGTAAATCAAGATCACTAGCATAAATACCCAGAGTCGTGAATATAGTATACTTTGAGGAAGTTCAGATAGCAAATATGGACTATATAATCACATTCAAAAATTTGTGTTTAAATAATATTTTGATAATTACGATAAAAATTAACAAATTTTTTTTGAGTCCATCGATTATTTATTGAAGAGGTAAACTGTTGCGTTAATATTAAAATTTTATAATTGATTATTGCTCTCAAACTGTGGAGTGAGTATCATTTAGTAGACAGGGTATGCATGATTCGTTAGATAATTAGATTACCAAACATTATATTGCCCACTTATAAATATTAGATGTGAATTAAATAGAATTTTAGTTGTTCGGCATATAAAAATGCGACTGAAATAAAAATATCAGTAGTTGAATTTGCTCAAAAATGCGATTAAAATTAAAAAATTAGTTATTAATATTATAATAATTTCAATGATCATATTTGAACATTACGTTTTTATATTGTCGAATCTACGAACTTATGAATTTTTTTCATTCTAAGTAATAAACTTTAAATTCGAATATTTAAAAATCT
>UELX01003099.1:0-25656 GCA_900480035.1 Eupelmus urozonus | reverse complement strand
GGAACCACTATCTTTATTTGAATCTACAGGTTTGAAAAATGACTATGATGACTATAATGGCAGTTCGTATTTTAATTTAACTACGTAAAAAAAACGTAATTTTTCGAACTGACGAGTTTTTCGTCTTTTAGCTCAAATACGAAATTTTCATGCATAAAAAACGTATTTTAAACGCATTTATTACGTTATTCATGTACTTAAAATTTACGTAAATTTTGATGATTTACGAAATACGAACAATTTTTAACTATGTAATAACTTTACTGAGCACAATAGTGTAAATCACAAGCGTAGCACACTTCAAACTTATGCCAAAAACTCAACTTTAGTCAACTTAGATTTAAGAAATAGTATATGCAATATGTACACGCATCGTAAAAATATTTTTCCGAATGTGAACTTCAAATTTTAACAGGGCATATATAACCACAGACGTAAGAGCTTAATTCATACAATACGTTAGCCATCTTATGTGTTATTTATTTATTTTTTTTTTTTTTTTAATTTGCTATTCCTTAAGTTTGGTGTAAAATCTAGGTTCGCATTTGGAAAAAAATTTTTCTGACATGCGTACATTAAGCAAGTGTGTGAAACACGGATTTTTCTCGTCCGCGCTGCGTTTAAGTGATACGTTCTACGTGTGCGTATAACGGACTAATTGCGTAGTTTACTATTAAAGATTATAAAAGTTACCTAGGATTATGATTAATAATGTTTCGTACATTATTAGATTTAAATTAAAATTATTTATTATATCAACCTTAAAAATAGTTATATATTGATCTTGAGGACAAGAGTATGTATAGGATAATTGAACCAAGGAAGTTTGATCATATTTGCACTAGAAGGTAAAATTTGTTGATCATCTTATACATATTTTACGTAATTCTTATAGAAACTCGTTCATATTTTACGTAATTCTTATAGAAACTCGTTCATATTTTACGAAAAGAAAATTGTTGTAGAAATTCTACTTCTATTTAAAGATAAAATATACCTTACGCGTAGTTATTATACACTTATATACCAATAATTTTACGTTAATATTGATAAATTACAAAATACGAAGTCTTGCCCGAAAAAATTAAGATTTCCATCTTCTTCAAATTTACATAAAAAGATAGGAACTTTAAAAATAAAAATGTAAATGTGACAATAACAATGGCTTAACAATGCAACGCAGAATCCATTTTTTAGGTTTAAAGTTATGTGAATAAAACAATTAGCACAAATACATATTGTTGGATAGATCAGTAGATACAAAAAGTATAGACTTGTAGTTTCAGCTTCATCTAATATAATGGTTGAATTTTCAAACTTATGTTTAAAATATTTTAAAAGTTTACAACCAGGCATAAAATTAAAAATGAATGTTCAAAATTCACATAAGTTATATCTTGGATTTTTGATAATCCTTTTTTCAAATTGTTCTTTATTAGATTCATCAAATCTTGGAAGTTTACATATATAAGCTCTTCGAGCAATCATCGTATTTACACAGAAGTAATAACTTTATATTGAAAGCTTGATAAAAATTATGATTGATGCGCGAGTTGAGTAGGTTATCGCAGCGAGTAAAGAAAGCGTGCATCACAACTTGTACAAGTAGTTCAAATGCGAAAAGAAAAAATGCGCGTACGCGCCTCGCCGATCTTACATGTTGTTAACACGATTTTTTATTTAACGCAAAATTGATCGACTCATCTTTCTCTACACGCAGTATAATAATTGAAAGTTGACGATAAGTACAAAAGAAATTTTCGATCACTCAATTCTTGATGCTGGATCGGTGAATCACAAAAAGTTGCCATACCCCTTTGCGCGATGGCATTTATAAGAAAATAAGACGCAATTACGCGGATGATTCGAAGGATAGAGGGAGAGAAAGAGAGAGAGAGAGAGAGAGAGAGAGAGAGAGAGAGAGAGAGTGAGAGAGAGAGAGAGAGAGAGAGGGAGAGAGAGTGAGTGAGTGAGAGAGAGAAAGAGGAAGATGCGAGAGAGATAGAAGAAAGAGAGTATTAGAGAGAGGAAGAGTGAGAGAGAGAGAGAGAGAAAGCGCGAACCTGACCATGAGTTCGAAGTAGCTAAACATATGGCACATATGCGTATGCGCACGTCAGAGAGCGAAATATTACAGGCATGCCACGGTACTTTAGTATGTGTGCGTGCACAGTGCACTTGATCCAGTGTGCGGCTCAAACAATCAGAACTGATGAGCAATATTTCGCACGACAAACGAGAGCGAGAAGAAGTGCTCCCCATCGCGCGTCTCGTCCTCCTCCTCCTCCTTCTCTCTCTCTCTCTCTCTCTCTCATTTTCTCTCTTTCACGTTCTCGAGGTCAATCGCGGCTGCCAGCTCTTTAAAATTACAATGATCGGGCCAGCAGGGCTTGTCGTTGTCAAAATAAAAGTAAGAACTAGTACTTACCAGATATTGTGTTACGAAAAAATGTGTTCTATATCGAATTAAGATAAGGGGTTGTCGTCAAAAGTTTCGTTCAATGTTTTTAAACAGTGGCTAAAATTATCACTATTGTTGAAAAAATAAAAAATACTTTTTTATTACAATTACTGTTATAAAAGTAAGGTTTAAACTTATTTAAAGTTTGTTAAAAAAAGAATGCACTTGTAGTCAATACAAGTGTTTCGAACATAAATCTGTGTTATCAATGTACTATTTTTATGCAAGACTTTCAATTATTATCATGTGTCGGGTTTTCTTTTTCTGCATATATAAACAAACTTAAATGATTAATTTAAAAATGTATTTTTTAATTATTTTCTGTAAATTTCGAAAAACCTTCTACAAGTTCAAATCGACAAACTTGATGATAGTTTCGTAATACTAATATTTACATTAATGAGCCTTTATAAAAATAAAGGTATCCAAGACAACTTGATTTTCAAAACATTTTTAGACTTAAGAAATACTGATTTTTAGCTCTGACAAAACAAAACATCCTATAGAATAAAAAATATATATATAATTTTTAAGTTTAGAGCAAAATCTTCTATATGACGTAAGCTATGATAAAAAAATTATATTTTTTATTAAGTAATAAAAAAAATTCAAGTTAAATTTCGAGTTGTTATGATTTCTTATTGGAGAATTCTTAAAAAAAATGTACATAGCTATTCTAGCTCTTTTATTTTGTACAGAAACTTGTTTCTTTAATAAAAATTCATAACTGTAAAACTAAATGGAAATCTATTTTTTTTTTAATTACGATAATGTAGAATATAAATAGTTTTAATCTATATAAATTTCACTTTATTGTGAAATATTCAGTCTACTAATTTTTGATTAAAAAATCAAAAACTGAAAAAATGAGTTATTTATGTCCTTTGACTTGAAGTTTTGGGAAAAAATAAATTTCTTGAATTTCGGTCAAGTTCATTGCGTAGTTTATAAAACTTGTCAGGTATAAAGATGATTTGGATATCTTTTCAAAAATATTTCGAATCACTATATGTTAATAAAAGATCTTTCTTTTTCGATAATCAACAGCTTATATTTCTTATTTATTAATGAAATTCTAAACTTCAATTTTAAAAATACACTTTTTTGTTTCTGTTTGGTGACGATTTTCAATTTTACTGGGTATCGCTATCGTGTAGTGCAGTAGAATTCTTTTTTTGTTTAATGAATAAATGTTCAGAAAATGCTTATTTTTATTTTTGTACGTCGAAATAGCAATCTTATTTAATAATATAAATAACATACTAGTAAAAAATTTCAAGAATCTAAATGTTATAATTTTTATAAATATTAATAAAGTTAATGAATTTCAATAAAATGAATAATTGGTTTCTCAATCTATTGAAAAAAGTACAATGGTACTTTCCAGAAACTGCGTCTTTTTAGGTAATGGGGTATGAACAATGAACTATTTTCAAAATTGAAGAAATATTTAAACTTTATTCAATAAGTTAAGGAAAATTTGATTCATATTCTATTGATTAAGAAATATTTAAATGTTTTTTATAGATTGAAAGATATGAAAAATATTTGAACGTTTTTTATAAAGATTGGCGGATGTTTGATGATGTTTGAAATTTTTATACAAATAACATATTCATTTTTATGAATATGTTCATGAATATACTATTTGTATAAAAATGTACACATAAATCGATCAAATATCCTTTAATCTATAAAAAAACATTTAAATATTTCATAATCAATAGAATATGAGTCAAATTTTCCTTGAATAAAGTTTAAATATTTCCTCATTTTTGCGAATAGTTTATTGTTCAAAACTATAATAACGTTAAACATTACCTAAAAAGACGCAGTTTCTGGAAAGTACCATTGTACATTTTTCAATTTATTGAGAAATCAATTATTCATTCTATTGAAATCCATTAAAATTTTCCTCAATTTATTGAAGTTACGTTTAACAGAGATAGGAATATACCTTTTTTCATTATAGTCTCGCCTCGTGTAAAAATAAAAGATATCATTTTCCTTAAACAAATTAAACCGAATTTTAAACAAAGTCTTAAACGATCAACCGCTGAATAACAAAGTTACGTGAGCTTGCACAGCGTCAGCAGATGCATTAATTTAGCGATTTTCAAAATAATAGAAAAACAGTATTCAAATAAGCCTCATAAAAAAGCTTTTAATAACATTCGATAAACATTGTAATTTATGGATTTCATTAAATTCCACGACCGTGCACTAAAAATATACGACGCCACACACTCGCCGGCTGTGCTTGCCGCGCGTGCGCCACTTATACGCACAAACGAGCTGTTTTTCTGCGCTCGCAAGAAGGGGTTGCTTGTGCGCCGCCGATTGCCTTCTCTGTCTCTTGCTCGCCGATTCCGATATGAATTATAACTGCTATGGAATCCTTAATGTCGGCTCTTATCATCGTCGCATATTCGCGTCAACCGCGCGCCGCGCATCGTCCGATGAGAGCGCGCTCACTTTGAAACATGCATACACACAGAGCTTGCACGCGCTGCCTCGTTATTCCTCTCTATTAATTTAATACAGATACGCGGAAAGAAAAACGAAAAACCGCGGCTCGATAACGAAACGGCGAGGATGCAATCGACAAATCAAAAGCCGGCCCCCTCGATCGCTCTAATATTCGCCGCGCGCGCGGCAAAGACAATAGGTCTTGAGCGCGCCGCAGGGGCCGGATTCCAGGAAGGCATAGCGCCTAATCAATGGTCGAGACGGCCGCCAGACAACATAATGGCAGATCAATCTAATTCACGAGCGCTCTTGGATACAGACACGCCACGTCTATACATATATATTTTAGGCGCGATACGGCCGAGAGCGCCGACTGGCTATACATCGATATATTCAGCCGTGCGCGCTCGAGACCGCCAAATGCTCGAGTGGACTGCAGCGACGTGTTTTTTTTTTCTTTTCAGCAATATATGCACTGGGTTCGTTAACTTCTTGGGAGATTCTCTCGGCTGGACCGTGAGGCTGTGGTTACCGATAACGAGCGTCAATCGACGTATATTGATGTGGCGCGCGGTATGGGATCATTGTGAGCGCGAGTTGCCGCGAAAGGGAGATGAATGAAAATTTGAACTGAGGATTCGGTTAGTCTTTGGTTTGAAATGTACGTGGGGACTTTCTTTGTTATCGACTGGTGACAGTGCAAGATATTGATTTTCTTTGCTGGCTTATGGTAAGCTAGACTCCTTTTTTTGTTTATGATAAAAAGTTGGGACTGATGGTGATAGTGGCAACGATAACTCGTTATGAGAATCTCATGCATCAATGACATTTCATAAACACTATCGAGACTACATAAAATTTATTCAACTGCAACCGTCGAAAAGTAATCGGTATACCCTCCGCTGTTAAAAAGGGAATCCGCGATGAGGGAACCTAACTTTCCATCCACCGACTCGACAGCAGCTCAACGGGTACATTCACATATAATCCGAACCAAAGTGCGTGAAATAGCTTCGCGCCAGATTTTCAAACTTCAAAGTTCTAGAATACCAAAGAACTCGGCCTTAAATTTTTAACACAGTAATGAACAAAAAATTACAAGTTATACAATAAAACATTTCAACTGAAAAACAAACTATTCAAACCATTTCATTTTCCCACTACACTCCTAAACTTACTGGCACCCCATCCTCATAAAACTTAAAAAATCCGGCGCGAAGCGCTTATCCCGCAAATACACCGTAACGCTGCTCTAGCACCGAGATTCGAAAGGCTGCGCGCGCTGCGCTGACAATCGCCGCTCCGCGAGGGAGAGAGAGAGGAGAGAGAGCACAAAAAGACAAGTAGAAAGCGCGCGCGCGCGCGCGTAAGCGGTCCTCTGAGAAACTTCGCGAAGCGGCAGGGGGTGTGATCGTGAAACCGGTAGCCACCCAAGAAGGCGGTTCCCTCGCGCGCGCTTCTCCGCATATACGCACGCTGCCTTCGACTTTTTCGCGCACTGAGGAGCCTCCGAATGTTACACGCACGCCGCGGGATTTCATTACTCTATACGTATAGAAATATTCGAGTACGCAAGCAGAGAATCAGAGAGAAAGAGAGTTGGGATGAAATATATGCCGCGCGTTTGTAAGACAGTTACGCGCGCGCAGAGAAAGGAGAGGGAAGGGGGGGGGATGGAGAGATCGAATGGACGAACCGCACCCTCTATCTGCGCGCGCGAACCGCGAAATCATGCGTGGCGCGACGGCGGCTCGTTACGAGAGCCGCGCATAACGTCTCAATTTGAACACGGCGCTGCTCTCTGCAGGCGCAGAGAAGCGAGGGACGCATGCGGGCGCGCTTTTTTTTGCTTGACGAAATTAAAAACGATATTTACGACGGGGAAGGGGGATAAAAGGTAAAGTATGCGCTAAAAGGGAACGGTCGAAAAGAAGAGAAGAATAGAGAGAGAGAGAGAGAGAGGAGGGGGGCGGTTGGACGGGTTAAAACGGGGGAAGGTTTTTCGGAAACGTCGAGTTTGAGGATCTCTTGTTCGCGCAAGGAGGAGAGATAGGAGAGAGAAAGAGAGCAGAGCGAGAGGAAGGAAGATGGAAGCCTTGGCTCATAATACGCGAGGAGAGGCCGGCGCCTCTCACTCGCAGCATCACCACGTGGCATGCGGCCAACTACCGTCTCCTGATCAATATGCTTACAGCAAACCCTCTCTCTCTCTCTCTCTCTCTCTCTTTCTCTCTTTCTCTCTGTGCTCTAGTCCTGACTACTACTCGCCGCTCTCCACCATGTACACGAGAGATCCTGAGCGTATTCCGACCAGAGAGCCGCAAATATTATTACTAATATCGAAATATATTCTCTGCCGTTCTTCCCTCATTCTCTCTCTCTTACTCTTTTTATTTGCAGTCTACCAAAGAGCCCCTTGCCCCATGCAAGTTCTCCAAATATTGCAATTCTTGCGTTAGTGTCGAGAGTCCTGCAGAATTTGATCTTTTTTAATTTTCTAATTAAACGTTGACGAATTGTTTCATGAATTACTTGCGCGCACCGTATATTGATTCATTACGTAAATGACTCTATTACTACTCTTTTTTACAAAGTTTTACTTATTAGTGGTACACTTGAGTTTCCGCGGAATCATAAATACGTAATGCTATAAAAAATGTAACATTTGGTTTAACTATGACTTTCTGTTATGCATCGAGTTGCGTTCTAACAATAGAAAAGTTTTTAATTTAAACTGAGCGCGTTAAATAATGCACAATTTTTATAACTCTTGAACGAATTCGGGTCAGATTACTGGCCACGTCAGGTAAAATAAAATACTAGAACAAACATAGTTGAATAATAATTAAATTTTTAGCGAGTCAACGTACGCTCGAGCAATTATTATTATTAAAGTCTTGTCGTATTTAAAAAATAATTTACTGCATTTCTTTTGTAATTAAGAAAAATTAATTTAAACTAATGATTTTATTAAGATTGCTTTCTGTAACAAGTGACAAATTAGATAATAATATATTGAATTAACTGTATAAATAATTATTAATTTAATATACTGAAATAATATCATAAGAATTGAGTAGTAATAAAAAGTTATAAAATTTATCTTGTAACAAAGTAAAACTTTTATGTATTATATTTTGCGCAAAAACGTTAGCTAATGTTAAGACCACCAGTTCAAGACACTAGAAATTTTTTAAAATAATAAATTAAAAAAAATTAATTTTATTAAATTATCTGATTTATTCATTACCATTCAATCAACAGTGATTGAAATAATGTTAGTATATAGTAAAAAATATTAACATTAAAATATGTTATGGCAATTTATTAAATATCCTATACTTAATAACTCTATTTCAGTATCACGTGGAATTTTCATGAAAGTTTCAAACCTTACGACTTTGAAAGTTTTAAAACTAAAAAAATTTTTTAGATTTATGAGAATCTATAAAATTTGAATTTTTAGATCTTTCGAGGTGTGAATTTTGTGAATTACTTGGAATGAAAAATTTTCGAATTTAGTAGAAAATGGATGAAATATCATACCAATATTATGATGGTATATAGTAATCATAAATATCTATATTAAACCGATAAATTAACGTATTCAAACAATTTAAAGAATTTACAGTTATATAATACTTTTATAATCAGTGAATTTGTAACAAATTAAAAGTTGCTCGATTTAAAAGAAATTTGCGCGCATCTGCGCTCCCTATATATAACAAACTCGCGATCGCTTGGATATCGGTGATAATCGGTGTCTCGATTTTATTTCTAGTTCGCTAGACACACTCCTACACATGCATATTTTTTAAATACTTTTTTTTTCCACATTTTTCCAACCAGAAAATGAAAGACCATTTACCAAGTTTTTTTTTAACTTTTCCCAATATTTTCTCTCAGTATACACCTTGCATACAAAAAAAATGCATTTTCAACCCGAAATTTTCGTATCGCAGCAGCGATATATCGAATCATCAGTCAACTCCAGATAAAATTAACAAATCGGACCCCCCCGGTGCGCAATCACGAAACGTCCTAAAACCGTATAGCGCACAGGAGCCATATACCACCACGCGAGCGCCACGTGGTGAGGCGCGTTCGCCGCGCTCGGGGCGTTAGAGGCAAAGATCCTGCTGGAAGCGGCTGCGCGCGCGCGCGCGCCCCTTGCCGCTATCAAGCTCGCTATCGCCGAAGAAGGGACCACCTCCGCTGAGGTTACCGGCAGAGTTTTAGCCGGCACTGGCGGCGGCATCTTTCTATCTCTCTCTCTCTTACTCCCTCTTTCTCTTTCCCTCTCTCTCTCTCTCTCTGTATACACGCGTCGTGGGTGGGTAGATATCAGAGTGGTGGTGGTGGCGGCGGCGGTGGTGGCGACGGCGGCGGCGGCGGCGGCGGCGGCGGCGTTGGTGGTGGTGGTGGTGGATGAACCTCAGTGTCCGGCGCGCCTCCGACAAGCGTGCTTCGGCGGTTGCTCGTTACTTATTGCAAAACATTTAAAATACATGGTATTAGAGAAAGAGAAGGAGAAAGAGGGAGAGGGAGAGAAGCGCGAGAGAAAGAGAGGATAGAGACCCTTTCGCCTTTTTTTTTGCAACAAAGATACATATAAGCAAGCCGCTCTCTTTTGCTCTCTTGACTTTTATATCGCGACGACAATACCACCGCAGCTCTCTCTCTGCTCTGATACCGCGCGATATCTATATATACATGCGGTCGTATAGATACATGCGACGTACATACGTACATACGTAAGAGAAATAAAGGGTATAACACACGTACACACAAGCCAGGATTTCCAAGTGATACTAGACAAGAGATTTTACTATAGGGAAATTCGAAAAATTACTTGTATAACATTTATAAGTATATATACATATACTTTCGCATAGTGCAACACACATACACTGGGAGGTGAAATAGTACACTGTGATTGTACGACGAGTCCGGTACACAAAGTTTAGTGAAAATTTTTGTAAATTTTGCAGATAGAGCGAGAGGTGAGAAAGAGGGGTGTGTGTGTGAGAGAAAGATAGTCTGCGTGCGTGCGAGAAAGAGAGGGCATGTGATCGAGATCGAGAGAGTAAACCGGTAGTATCCTGCGCTCTATTAATTACAACGTACCCACGAGTCAATACAGCCACATTGCTTCCACGAGTTCTCGAGTCACACCTACGCACACCCACACCTACACACAGGACATCTCTAGGAATAACAATAGCCGAGCCGTAATAATTCCGATCCAAAAGCAGCGCCGCAGCCAGTCCAATTCCATCCAAATGCACGAGAGTGAGATGTAAGAGAGCCGTCGGAGTATTACCTTAAGGTTATCCCCCGGAAAGCGCGGACTGCACGTTATAGATAAAAGCTCGAGGAGCGCCGAGCGAAAACACTGCTACCACCCCGCTGAGCGTGCGCCTGCGATTCGGGTTGGATGACACTTTGTGACTCGGACGGGCGCCGCTAGACTTTTTAAATGGTGCATCACCATCGCGCGAGCCTTACCCGTAGTGAAACATTAGGTATACATCGAAAGTGCCCGAGAAAGTCGAGACGCCCCTAGAAGTGGCCGGCCAAGACTCTCTGATTTACGTTTATGCAAAAGAGAACACACACACACACACGCATACGAGTAGCCCGAGAGCGCAAGGAGAGAGCCTCTTTGTTTCCAGGATACAAGCTCAAGACTGTGCTCGATCGCCAGTGATAGAAAATAGAGGAAAATTTTTTTACAGAATTAGGTAAACAAGAACTGCTCTGTACCGTCGCATTACCTCCTTACCTAGTCGTGCACCTAGCCCCCCCGAAGCCTTTGACTCAAAAGTTATCCAATCACAAGTTTAATTTCGCGCGCAGTCCGTTAAAATCGAGCCTCGCACGAGCAGCTCGCTACCGTCGCACTTTCATAGCCGGGTGCGCAGAGATTAAGAGAGAGAGAGTGGAAGGATAGTTCGAGAGTCTTAGAAAGTGCGGTTGTGTTAGCGGCAGCAGCGCGAATGGCCAGAAGGACAAGCGGCCCCAGTAGGCTACTCACGCAGCAGGAACACGTCAGCAGAAGCGGCGGCAGGTTCCGGCAGCAGGAGCATAACCAGCAGAAGCAGCAGCAGGTATCGAGTTGTGAAGCTGCTCAGGTACATTGGTAATGGGGGGTTTGGGCGAGGATGCCTTCTCCCCGTTGTTGCAGTCATCACCTTCTGCAGTCATCGCCAGCTCCTCCGTTAACGCTCGCGCATCCACGAAGGCAAATCCTTTTGCGGAGATTACGACAGCAGCAGCAGCAGCAGCAGCAGGAAAAGCAGCCTACGGAAGCGATAGCATCCCAATTAGGCAGCTTAGCTACAGCCGGGCTGCGCAGGCAAAGCTCAGGTTCGACGCAACGAGCAGCGAGAATAACGTGCAGCACGAGCTGTCATCGCCATCGCTCGATTTATCGCCGGCGGAAGAGGAGAGGGGGAACGACAGCTGGTATATCAGAGAGGGATCATCGCGACGGTTTATCAAAGCAACCAGAGTCGGTGGCAGGAGGAAGAGGTGACTCGCCGCCGTCGTTGCCGTCGAAATGCACCAAGCGACCAGTCACTCTGGACTTGACCAAGCGAATGATCCTCTCGATGGCCGATCTTTGGTACCGTCCTCTCTGAAAGGAACCAGACCCGCCCACGGCTCAGACTGCCCTCGCCGTCATCCTCAGCAGCCACATCATCATCATCACCATCATGACAATTGTCACCACCATCAGCAGCAGCATCATCGGACTAACGATGAGAGGGAAGTGGCCTTGATCTCCAAGTGCTCGAGACTCTCGACACAGTCGGGGGCCTCCTCGTCATGCCTCATCCAAAGACTATTCGGCAGCGGCGGCAACGGCTCGCTCTCGACTTTGATACTCTTAGCACTGCTTTTCTGGAGTCTAACTCTCTGCCCGGCGGCCGCTGCGAGGCAAAGCCTCCACCAGACCTGCCCGGGCTGTCCGCACCAGCAGCACGCGCACCTCCACCGCAAGGACCCGGCCGATCTCGAGCCGAATCCGGACGACCTGCGGCTCGAGGCCATCAAGCACCAGATACTCTCGAAGCTCGGCTTGAAAAGCCGGCCCGACGTCAACCGCACCCTGGCCTCGGTGCCCAAGCGGCTCGCCCTCGAGACGATATACAGGGCCGAGCAACAGCCGCCGCCCGCCGCGGCAGCCAACCGGCAACCGCCGCCCCTCGACAGGAGCCAGTACGGCAACAATAATTTCGACAGAAGCCAGCCGGCCAAGTCCGCCCAGGACGCCTACGGGGAGAGCTTCGGTGCAGGCGACGAGTACTCCTATAAGAATCTGGAGGACAATAATGCGGAGAGCAACAGCCAGAACGGGCCGCCGTATCAGGACTACGACGACATGTACGGCTCGCAGCACGAGCCGGAAGTCATGGACGACTTTTACGCCACGACGTCGGAGATCATCACTTTCGCTGAGCCGGGTAAGTCTGCGACTTTGCTTTTTTTACTGATCTATGATGTGCCGTAATCTTGGACAATTGGCGTTTATCAATTTTTTGATGAAAATAATGACTTGGTAATGTGATGTTGAAAGTTTGAGAGATGGATTTTCTAGTGGCGCTATCTGTGCGGCAGTACACACTTCTATTGCGTATACGGAGGTTCGCCCTCTCATAGCATTCATAGTAAGATTTTTTTTGACAATTTCAGTTGAAAATAAGCTAAATATAAGAATTTTATCAGGACCCATCGTGATCGAAAAATTTGTTCATCTTGATAATCTATTCATTAGTTTAATCCTAAAAGATACGTGAAAAATTATGGGATAGTATATTGATTCTTTAATAGAATTTTCGATTATAATGCTATATCTTTTAAATATTCAATTGGTGAACGAAATAGTTCTGAGAAAATAGAAAAGCATTATCTGAACTATTTCTAATAATTTTATCCTGAAAAAAATAACATTCCATTATCTAGAATAAATTTAAATTATAATACTTTTATTATTTTAACAAATATTATTAAATTGGTTCTATATGGTTTATCATCGAAAATTAAAAAATCAAAACACTGAAAAGTAATTTAACAGTGTTTTAAAGGCATTACTTTTTAAACAGAAAAAAACCTTGCAATTTTTCATAAAAATATTAAATTAAATCATTTTACCTGTTTTTTACGTAATACGTGACATTAAAGACATTAAATTGTTATTACGTTTCAATCACGAAAAAGATTATCGCAACTTTTCATAAAAATAATAAATTTAATAATTTTTACTGCCCTTGCGTGATACGTGTGTAATGCGTAAATATTTATTGCCTTCTTCATATACAGAAAGTAAATACAATTCTTCTGGATAATTCGAAATAATATTTTTCGGAGTTAACTGAATCTTTTTAAACTAGTATTAGAATTTGCTTCAACTCAACAACATTTATGGAAAGAGCTGTTTTAAAGTTTCAATTCTGTATTTATCATTTTACAGCAGAGGGATTGTTATAATTTTTAAAGTAAATAATATTATCACTTTCTGAAAATACAAAATGTACCAGTAGTAGTGAAGATGGTACTACTGGTAAAAACTAATTACACTACTTTTAATTACTACTTGTACTTGATTATGAAATATCAGAAATATTCGTCATTAGATATTTCTATTTTTTTTAAACGCAGTTTCAGAGCAATATTGGTTCAGGTGATCATCAAAATTTTTTCCGTAGCTTTTGCTACTAATTGTACAGAATGTTATAAGTGTACATAGTAAAAAATGAATTAAAACTGTTTGCGAAACAAATAATTGAATTTCTTTTATCTAAAAAAGTCTGTTCTGGATGTGTGTATGGGAGATTAAATACACGTTACAATAGATTAATTTTTGCTATAAATTTTAAACATGCCAGCTAATCAAATACTTTTTCCAAATATTTTTTTCCTTTTTGGAATATCGTCAAAAACATTTGATCTTTAATAAATTAATATCAATCTATAAAGTTTTAATATGACTTATTTATTTACAGTTACACCTATGTAGATATTTCAAGTAATTTATTAGTTATAATTTTTGCTGGATTTTTAATTACAGAGACATTTAATAATAATGAACAAATTAAGCTTTATCATACTATTTCAAAATTCAATTCAAAAGTATGAATTGATGATTCAATAAAATCTACATTTCTTTTTTTCTTTAACTTCTCAAAAATTAGCTCCAAAACTCTAAGTTCTGTGGTATGAAATCACCGATCAATTTCGACAACAAAATTAAGTTGAAACAAAATGTGATTACCGCATGGGGACAAACATGCTCAACATATATTTCTAAGATATTCCTTATGGGATGGTATAATCAAAGTTCAATAATTTGTAATTAGAAATAATTACATTTTCTATATTCTATATAACGAGATAAAATTGTTCAATTTTTCATAACGCTTAAGTTCACACGATCTTGATCTATACTACTTAATGCTTATCTTCGATGCTTTTGTGACGGCGTGCATGCTTTTTAGCTTTTTTGATATGTTCGATCCTGTCTACAGACACATATTTTATTATACCTGCGTGTTTATCGCTTTTGAATCTCACACTATACAAACCTTTGTTAAAAATTAACAAATCTACCTGCATAATAACAAATATATAAAGGTTTAATATTTTAAAGCTTTATGCAAGATTTTTATTTTATCCAATTTCCAATCCAAAAAAATTTAGTTTATTAAATTTATAATCTTATTTCGTAAAATGGCTAATTGAAATGAACCATCTCGAGTTAAAACAGAATTTAAATGAGGAACAATCCATATCTAATTGCCATAAGCTGAACTATCAAGTGTCATAATCCTACATATTTATAAATAGATAAAATGACGTTATCGGGATTCCAGATTATAAATATACTCTTTTAATTATAATAATTATGTCTACACCTGAATCAATATACCATTTTTATAATAAAGTTTTGTAAATAATATTAACAATTACAAGAATGTAATTATTTTTTTTTGTTAACCGAATGTTTTATTTATCTACTTTTTACTTTTTTATTTTTTCCGAAATTATTTTTTAAAAATTTAAACAAATAATAATAATAAAGAAACTATATACAATGAACAGTAATTTATTAATATAAAATGTTTTATATTATTTATTCATTCAAATTTAAAACTAACAAAAAATTCTGAAAAATTTAGAGTTAAAATAGCAAACAACATGGGAAATTTATAATAAAGTAACATTTTATTAATTGATAAACTCTGTGCTGTTAATATTCAATTCACTTTTTTATTCTTTATAACGAATTGATTATTGATAATACAAATTTAAATACAGATATACAGTTTCCTTAAATAAATTAAATAAAAAGCAGAACTTACGTGTAATAAAACGAGTTTAATTGTGATAATGGAAGGCGAAATTCACGAAAAAATGAATTTAAAAGGATAAACCTATTTTTGGTGAAATAATTACATTTAAATGTGTCCCCCTCAAAACCACTTTAGAAAGCTTACCGTAATAAGGATCTCGTCAATGTCATGTATTCATCAAGAGAACTCGTAAATAAATTCAATAAATGCTTTCATAATGTTATTCTATTTTTAGTACATTCGTTAAATATAACAAAAATTTAATAATCAATAAATAGTCTTATAAATATAATGGCATAGCTGTAAAAATAACTCAATTGCTATTAATAAGTATTAACAGATCATGTTATTCTCAATTACATATTAAAAAGTTTTACGTAAAAAGTATAAATTTGAAAAAATAATTATTGAAAATAAGTTATTATAAAAGAAATACATGAACATTAAAATTGACAATAAAAATAGATTGAGAATAAAATTTTTAGATTAAATCAATATTTTATTAATTTCATACATATGCCTATAGACCGTGTATTGTTAAAAATCTCGAGTAAATTGTAATATTTCGCTGTTAAATAGTTTATTACATTAAATGTACATACATGTACTATAAGTAAAATTACTATTATACTAGTTGTATATGAAATTTCAATATTTGTATTAAATTTAATAGAATCGTCCACTATATTAAATGCAGAGTACTTTAGTTTCCTCTATTGTGCTATCAGAAATTTGCTTCTCGTATACTTATGAAATTAAATTTAATTCTAAACTCTTACCAATGTACATTAACAAAACCTCCAGAAACGACTTTAACCCAAACGTAAACGCCCTAATCAATAAACAATATCAAGAAGCATCCGTGCATCACCTTATCAGGTAAGTGACAAGACATAGACATAATCAAAGCCTCTACAACCATCGCAGAACAGATGCTTAAGCAACTCTCCGCCGAACCATCCTCAACTCCCCAAAGAAAAAAACCAACCAATCATCCATACACTCCCCCAGCAATCGGCGTAAATTTCCCAAGCTCAGGAGAAAAAGGGCACAGAAAAATCCCATGTGAGCTGCACGCTCCAGAGTCAGCTATACAGGGCAGCAGCGTGGCTTTAAAAATAATATAAACTATCACGGACTAGCACTTCGCGCGGCACTATAAGTCGCGGGCCCGCCGGCTCCCGCGTGGCGGCGTTGCGTGCCGCATAACGCCTTGTGTGCGCGGCGGTGGCGGCGGCCGAGCAAAAAGGGCCAAGCTTTTTGCCCCAGCCGAGCACGTAAGGATACGAGCGTGCTCGCGTTTCGCGCTAATACGATTTATTATTTCTATCCTGGATTTTTGCTCGCTATTTATTACGCCGCCCTGGGATTTCGTTTGTTAATCGTGTTTTGCGATGGAACTGCGCCTGAGAGGATGGAAGCGAGCTTGAAATAGGACTGCGGGGATTGGAAAGCGTTTAAGTGTTTTGCTTTTTTAATTTCGGGTTTTACGAGGGGTTTCTGGATAATGTTTTGAGTGAATTTTATGAGTGAGCCGTGTATTATAGTGATTAATTTTTACGTTTATAATTATTGTATACTCGGAAAGGTAATGTTAAAATTTTTTAGTCAACCTCTAAAATAAAATGCAAATTTCGTGCTTTAATATTATGCAGCAGTCTTGAAGGAATATGTGATGAGAATAATTTTAAAAAATAACGATATTTTTGTAAAAATTTTGGTCAATAGAGTAAATGGATAAATTCATGTAACTATTATATTTGAAGTATTTGGAGCACGTTATGCAATATTTTATGTATTCTAGGTTAAAAATAAAGGTGTTTTAACAAACAAAAATACTTTTACCCAGGGCCAGTTTCGATGGGCTACATTTTGATTTGGAATATTACAAGTGCCAAGGTCTAAAATTTGAATATCATTGTTAAAGTAGTTTGCTAGATAAAAATTAATTTTTTTATTCTGGACAAAAATATTGGAAAATATGTAATAAACACAACTGAAATTAAATACTTCATTTTTTAGAATATAATCATAACATTGGTAAAATTAAAAATCATGTTACTGGTAACTTTAAAAGATTTGATAAAATTATTTTCAATTTTATAATCCTAGTTTCTTTTTGCTAAATATTATTTGGATAATGTGAATTAACACTTAGGTATAACTAAAAGACGTACATTGAATTCAAGATTATCTCTGATCTCTTATAATGGAAGAAAAATATAGGTATTTACCTATAGTCAGCATGCAAATTGATATGCGACAAATTAAAGGTAGAGTTAATAATTAGTATAGATATCTAGTCAACAGCATTGGTAAAACTGTTTTAAAGAGTTAATAATGGTGCCCGATCAATTTTGTAAAAATCGGTCAAGCCGTTTGTCTAAAAATCGCAATATATATTTACGCACATGCATTCGCGTACGCGCAATCGTCCTGGAATCTACCCAAAATGGGTATTGCAAATCATTAATTTTCATTTTAGAGAGTGTTTCTTTTTCACGATAGAGAGACAATAAAGCACTTAAAATAAAGAGTTTTAAAAGAAAGTTAAAATTCTTTTAAAAATATAGTAAGTGCGGCTAATACTGTTTGATGCGGAATATGGAATGCGTATGTAAAAAACGGTGTCATTTGCGTTTACAGAATTGACTAATACAAATCTTACTGTAATTTTTTTCTTTTCATAAACTTTTGAATTATTTTAATATAAGTTAAAAAAATGTATTAGTAAAAAATTTCTTCTTATGTGTTTATAATATTTTTTAAAAATTGACAAAACTGATTTTAACTTTTACTTAAATAACAATATTATAAAAGCAATCAAAATTATTTAAATTAATTCAGAAATAAATAAGATAGAAGAAGAAATTTGTCGTGTATTCTGGAACATTCTAGCTGCGGAAAGTTGAGATATCTCAGTATCGCGATGCACATTTTAATAGTAAACTAATTCTTGCAAACAGAAAACACTTATAGAACTAAAATAAATTTAAAAATTCTGTCCTATATTTAACTTTATTTCTATCGTTAAAAAGTATGAATAAAAATGAATTACTACTACAATGCTAAATATCATTTAAAAGTGTAGAAAGTAGCTTGGATACGTAAATCAATTCAAGCAATTTTCTTAAATTAAACTTATTTTCTGAAACTAAATTGAAAGCATAAAAATTAAGAGATGAATAAGTTAATGAAAAATTATAAACTCATAAATAATTATCAACTTCTTTTCTACTGATACAATATTTTATAAGAATTAAAAAATTTCTCAAAAAATTATTAACAAATATTACACGTGATAATTCCATACTTTCTCTCAAAACAAAACGCTTTAAATGCCCTGTCAGACAATAAATACACATTTACCGCACCGCTTCAATTTCTCATATTGCATATTACAAATCCATTCTCACAATTATGAATTGCCTGCACCTGACGTGACAACGACGCATTCGAGTCCATCTTACAGGACAATTAGTAGCACAATACTCCATTTCTTGGTGAGTATGACCCAGAAATCAGTGAGTGCTGGAGACGTCCGTTATGCATTGCTTGCATTGATTCTGGAAACGTTAGTCTTCTTTTTCAATATAAAAGGACATGAGCAGACTCGAAACGCTTATTGTAAACTCCTTAGTGCATTCAGAGAGAAAACGATCTTTATTTCTTGTTTATATAATTCTACTTATGCGCAGGAACAATTGATTTTCTTATTGTGAAGATGCATGTCAACAGCAGTTTCAATACATTGTTTAACATGAATGCTGCTGAGACTTATAGAATAAAAATAATTTAGACTTTTTTTTTACTGATAGTTGATATAATTTTATAATAAGTTTTAAGCTACAAACTAGCTTTATCAAAAACGTCTTGATATTTTAATTTTGTAACTCTGAAAAAATGCAACAGTAAAAGTTGGTTTTCTGCCAAAATTTCAGAATTTTGTTTTGAATGTGTTTTGTATAAACCAGATCCAAAACCCCGAAAAGCTACTGAAATTACTATTATTGGTTCAACAGAATAATGAAATTTAATAAAAATACTTATCTAAAGGTGAAATTTTCAAATAATTTTGTAAAAAAAATTTTCCTGAAAACGAAGTAAGCAACAGCAAATCAAACAGTTAATCATAATAAATAAAGCTAACCGAGTGTAAATTCATTTATCAATATCGCTCTTTGTTTAAACTATAAAAAAGCTTTTTAAAAAGCTCCAAATCATCAAACACTAACCACAAAACCCATCCTTAGATCCCGCCCATAAATCCGAACAAAAGAAGCGCAGTGATCGAAATCGTCGCAAAAGCGCACTTTTAAATTTGCCCCCATACTCCTCGCAGTATACCTGATAGCAATCAGATCCTCGCAAGATATACGAAAGCTCGCGACGTATAAGGGGAATTCTTTCAAGTTAAAATTCAATCGGGAGGATATTTTAGAAATCTGCACGCGGCAGCGACGCGCGAATAAAGTATGAAAACAAACGTCGACCGCATCGGCCCGGATTCTCGAAGCCCTGTGACTAATACACTGGAGCTTTCTTAACCCCCGGAATGAGATGGCCAAGCCGGAGATATATCCGAGCGCGAGCTTTGCGCATGTATACGCGGAGCGCTCGGAGCTTTCGTGTTTGCCGGCGAGCTTTTACTTATATCGTTACTTTCTAGAAGCCGCACGCGCGGTCCGACGCCGTATCGACAAAGACTAGCGGCGTAGCGAAAAAAAGCTCGGCATGTAGAGCGCGTGTAAAGGGTTATCATTCCGCTTCTTAATGTATGATTAGACTTTTTCTTCTTTCTTCCTGCTTTGGAGTTGGCAGTTGGTTTGATATGGTTGGAAAGCTTTAGGAATTATTTTGTGAATGATGATTTTTTTTTATTGTAGTGTGATAGTTTGAATTGAGAGAATTGTTTTAGATATTTTTTAAAAATTATGGGAAAAATTCGTTTAGGGTAGATATTTGAATGACTTATTGAGTAAGTGAAGGATAATTATGAAAAACAGTGTTTAAAAATGAGCGGGTCTGGTCTGAAGTTCAGCAATCAATTTGCAGCAATTATAAGTTGCTTATTGAACTTATAACATAATTTGTTTTTGCAGAATCATGTCACTGTTTACATGCAATTTTGCCGTACTTCAAAGCACTCCCACCTTTACACTCGATCAATTATTAATCCATACTCTGAATCTTACAATACTAAAATAAAGTTACATTGAATATGTAAAATAAAGTTATTGAAAGTATCTTATACCTCATCATTTATTCAACTAATTTAAAGCGGCATAACGAAAAACGTCATCCTCCATCCCCCGCTTCACCATAAAGAAAAACCACCCACAAAACCCAATTAAACAAAACAACGAAAAAGCCCTCCTATAACCAGCCTCATTTGCATAACGCCAAATCAGTCCTCACTGCAAATCAGCAATTAACCATGCATAAACGACTCGAAGCCCCCCGGCGATAGTATCAATCGCATGACAAAGTGCCTTATACCCCTACACGAGCTTGCGCGCGTGCCGGTAAACGATAACGTGGCGCGGCTGCTGCAATAAATTCGAAATCGAGTGTCCAGCGCGCGCGCGCGCCTCCGCAGAGGGAAAGAGAGAAAGAGAGATAGAGACGAGTGAGCTGTGCATGCGCGGCCGGCCACACGTCTGCAGCCACGTGGCCTGTACTCATGGGTGCCGGCGACTATAGTTCAGTAACTAAGTTTAACAACAAGGGTAATAGAACCCCAAGGTAGAGCGCTGCGAGCGCGTCTTATAAGCCGCGCGCGAGCGGCAAAATTAATGAGAAAGGTCGTTTGCCCCATCCTTTCGCAGACGCTGCTTTTTCCTACCTCTCTCTGTCTCTCTTATTGTGCTCGCGCGCGCACGGCTCTGATATCGGCTGCAGCAAGCTCTAGTGACGTCCGAGCTTTTTCCTCGCAAGCTCCAGAAGTGTAAACAGTTAGAGGGAGAGATAAGATCGGGAAAAGGATGGCCTGCGCGGGCTAAGCCGGACGCGAAGTTATCGCGCTCGAGCGAGGATTTAACGGCCGGGACGAGCCCCCAAGATTCGAGGAACGAGCGGCTCAATTATCGCGTTAATCAATTACGGTGAATAAATAAATTCTATAGCCAGGCGAGGGACTTGGTTAACCAGTCGCGGACGTAGATGCGAAAAAAGCTCGCTGGTATTGGCAAAGAGCTTTCTAACCGAGCTTTTTGGAAAACGCTGAGCTTGGGGAATGAGAGAGAGACAATCGGTTATTCTGTAGATTGCAGATGCGAGGATGCCTCTCTGCAACAAGTATGTATATATATATATATATTCGAAAAAGAAGTTTGGATTTTGAGGAATTCGATAGAGTCGATAAGAGGCGGCTCTCCGGTTGCATTAGAATAGCCTTTGGCCGGACAAAAGACAGCAGCCTGAAGGCTTTCCGTTTTAACGGTCGCTCGCGTACCGGCAAACAAACTGTTATAACAGAGAAAGAGAGAGAGAGAGAGGTGCAACGTACTTTTGCTGATCCCATTCTGACACTATGCATAGACGAGGAACACGTCATGCTTTTCGAAGAAAGTAAGGAAAGAACAAGACTAAACGGGACTGCCGTGGATATCGATCAGGTACTTGGTAAACCATGCGTTTTACGCTATTATTTATTATAAAACAATTGATGAAAAGTTGGATAGCTGGATCGGTAAGAGGAGATTTGTAAATTATTGGTTGATTTTGAGTTGGAGGTGGTGGGGGTAATTTTTTTTGTCATTCTGATTTCTGATGATGTTGGAGCAAGGATAATGTGTACTTAAATGTGAGAATAATTTAGTTTCTGTCGGAATCTCATATTGATTTTTATTGATTGTGCTTTACTCTATTTTAAATTATCAAGTAGTATTGTAGTGAAGAAGTACTTTAGATTCATGTAAAGTAGTTGTAAAATCTGTTATTACAAAATGTTAAATCTCTTCAACATGATACTTAGTTATAGATTTTTCTCAAACTATTGTGACGTTGACTATTTTACATGATTATTTGTCTATATGAAACAATGAAACACTTCTTAATTGAAAATACTTTTTGTATAAGGTATTATTTATGTAATTGACAATAAATTAAAAATATATTTCCTACTTATATGTCAATTAACTCTCAAGTAAAATACTAATTTTTGATGAATTCGCGGAAAGTAACACTTTTGCAAAATTCATAAATGCAATTTACACCCATTGAGAGAAAATTAATTGGCGGCTAGCGCGGTACAATCGCCCTTGTGCGAGAATCAACTCTTTTTCGCACTTGTATAAAAAACTACTATTAATTATTACTATTATAATTAAAGATTCGCCTTACAAGTTTGAAATTACGAAAAATTTACAAAACTAAGGATCAATATTCTCTTATTTCCATAAACTAAACAAAATTCCAAAATACCATCATTAAAACGCTAATAAAACCAACCATTCCAAACACACCACTGCACCATTCACCTGAACAATCCCTTCCACATTCCAAAGCAACGATCGCTTATCCCTCAAATACCCCAACCGCACATCGCACGGCAAACATTCATGAGTCAACACGGCGTCAGATCAATCGCATCATCCTATATTAAAGCCCTAACTAGCGATCGCTCTTCTATTTTCCCTTACACGACAGTGGCTGCAGTAGGGAGCTCGGCCCTACAGCCGCGAGGTATTGTAGGCAAAATCCGCCTCGCACAAAGAGAGATATAGAAGGACGGCCGAACGCGTGCACACAGAAGGAAAAGCTTTCATACACACACAGAGAGACACACATACGCGCGTGCGCTTGGAGCGAATAAGAAATCTCGTAAATTCGTTTCTTTAGATCCCAGTAGCGGCAGCAGAAGCCCCGGCATTTCTGAGCGCGCGTACAGGAATCCCCTTAGTTTCCTTCCTCTCTCCGTCTTACTTTCTTTCTTGCCATTTCCTCTCGGCCGCGCGCGCGCGCTATCGCGTTGTTCGAATTGCGGAGAAACGCGCAGCGTAAACTCCGACTTGAAACACGCGCGCGTCTAAGACCCAGCGTATAAGAAGTATTAATCGTGGGAGGGAGAATGCGAGAGTGGACAAAAAGGAAGCCCAGAGAGCGGCCGAGCCCTTTTGGAATGGAAGCTTTTTCGAGGAGTGAGCTTTATTTTGAGCTTGCGGGGGAGTTTTGGTCATCGTGGAGTTTCGGAGTTTTAAGTATGGATTGGGGATTCTTGTTTTTGAGGAATTAGACGTGTGTAGTGTGTTGGCGTTAATTAAATGTATGAATCTCTGGTAAGAAAACGCTGTAGTCTATTTTCGTGTGGTATGTTCAACTCATTTATATACGTGTTGTTTATAAATATAGAGGTTGTAAAAAGCTATGACGTTAACGGATAAATTGCAGAAAAAAAAGAATCCTAAGAGATCCTTATACTCTTGCTTATTATACCCACTGCGCCGTGTACTAAGCCGCTTTAGTAATGAGAGTCAATTATGATTCCGACGGCGCCGGTTTAAAGGATTTAATGTAGGAGAAAGCTCACGTAGGTGCAGAATTAATGCTGTAATTAGATTTACGCTACAAGCGTATCGTTGTTCAGTCGATTTACGTGCCGTGCACTTGTACCGATATAGCCATAAATACATATTTAAAAATGAAAAATTAACGGCGCACCGGCCGTATTAAATGTACTTTTCCTGCTAAAGTTATTAAATTTATAACTGTGCATAATTCACTAAATTTTTCGCCCATTAAGTATTTTAATTATTTCCCATCGCATTCCTGTTTCTAAACATAACAAACTAGTACGAAATACCAGTTTAAAACTTCATTCTCACACCTGCTAATTCACCAAGCCCTCAACCACTTCACCATCAAATTCGCTAATCTCCCAATCCTCTCCCCGAAAACATCACTTTTTACCAACACCCACCTAATTTCCCCATCCAAATGAAACCAAACTCCCGCTAATCGCTCCAACGCGAAACCACTCAGTCCCCAAAGCGCGCGTGGGTAGTCCGCTCACCCATCAGCTCCCTGAAAATTAAATTTCAAGACTCAAGTTCGCCTCCTCACCTCGCCATTCCCCGATCTCTCAAAGACAAGAAGCAGGTCCTGCCAGCTCATATATAAACCCTTCGGTAACCGGATCCTCGCGCGCTCGGTAGCTGGAGCGTCACGCGTAATCAATACGCGCGATCGAACGTTTTTCGGCGTGCCTCGTGTGTCATCTTAATTCGGCATCGGCGCTGAAAAAAGGCGAAAATAAAGCCATAAAAGAGAGGAGGGCGGCCTCGAGCTTTTACAGCGGCCGGGAGGACTCTTAGCCTAGAAAAACAATGTTTATTCGCTGCCTTTTTCCGGATGAGCTGCTAAGCGGCGCGCGCGGGCTGTCGCGATATCGTTTTCCGAAAGGCTCGCTTCTGAAACCTCGCTTGAGAATTTATGAACGCTCTCTCGGTGGCAAGAGCGGGTGGGTTCGGTTCTTTATTATTTTAGAGAGGGGAGCGGGATGAGAACTGTAATCTTGTCAAAGCGACGTATAAAGCTGAAGCTTTGGGTGGAAGGGTTCGCGCGAAAGTTTTTGACGAGTGTGTCAAGTTTAAAGGAGGAGGGAAGGAGTGCGAGCAAGTGCGAAGGGGAAAAAATAGTCGCAGGGGGGTCGGAGACGTGGGGATGATGGTTTTGGGAGAACGGGTTGCGTTTGTTCGTTAGTTGGTGGGTGGAGAGGTTGGTTTTTGTGAAGATGCGAGGGCGGTAGGCTTTGGTTTTGTTTGGGGTAGTAATTGGTGGAGATGTTTTTTTGGGCTTGGATAGTTTTGCCGGTAGAATCCATTATTTTCTAACCATTTTTTCATAGTTTATCATCATGTATTAAAATGCAGTTTTTTCGGCAGTTGTAAAGTACCAGTTGAACCTTATATTTGATAATTAATAAGTGTATTAGACAAATAAATTAGTGACCTAGCTGATAGCAACTCGACTAGATTTTACTAAGCTTAATAGAATAAAATATTATTTAAAATAAATATTTTTAAAAGTTTTTAATGAGAAATAGTGAAGATTACGTTAGTGGTTTATTATTACATTTTTTCGATGTAAAATTTGGTTAATTTTTCGCCAGTTACTTGGCGTTTTTTATTTATATATATTTCGAATTTGCGGAATTCCACTACAGTTTTGATGATAATTTGTAGATTCTTTATTTGTCGATACTACTTGAAAAGAAAATTAATTATTCAGATCTAATCAAATTTTGATAGGTCCTAACTAAGATGTAATTATTCTACTAGCCACAATAATATTAATAACTTGGCAAACCAGTTGAGCCCTGATTAAGACCAATTTAATTTTCTATCCGGGTAATCAAAAGTTACCGATAAA
>UELX01003096.1:0-25669 GCA_900480035.1 Eupelmus urozonus | reverse complement strand
TTTCTTGTCAAAATTGAGAACATCTAAACATCACTAAACGTTTGTATTAAAAGTTTAAATTATATCCTTATAATTATATTTTATACATCATGTTTTATACAACATATTTCATACAGCAAAATTAAATAAGTTTTAAATTAATTAACAATTTAGTATAAAATTTGCAAGTAATCAATGTAGTTTTTTAAATTATTTCAAAAATTAGACAAGCATGAGATATGCTATATATATACATATATGTAGTTAAGTTTGTAAGATCTACGGAGACAATGAAGGTATCACCGGGACGGTTCATTACCGTGTTTAATAAACGTCCTAACTGGCTCTGAAGCTCACATGATCTCGTATGCTATTTGCTGATATATACAAGCATGCATCATCTTCGGCTACGAAGCAACAATAGGCCTACGAAGGTGGATATACGAAGAGCATGCCAGAATTGCCAGATCGCGCGGTGAGCTCACGGACACATAAGTTTGTACCATGCGCCATTTGTAGGTTATGTAGACAGGAGAGAGGGTCGAGCGGCAAGAGACGCCGACGAACCGAAGCGAGCAAACGCATATAGTTTATGTATTTCACCGCTAGGGGGTACGTTACAAACTCGCAAGCTACGAGATGACCGCTCGATGACTATATAAGAAAAATTTAGATCGGTACATAGAAAGAAACTGCGATTGCGATGTTCGGTTGAGTTTATGTGATTTTTTCATGTGTTTTTCTTCAACAGGGTATCGTTACGATATTACTCAAATATTGTTACGATATTACTTGAATATCGTTAAGATATTACTCAAATATTGTTAAGATATTACTTGAATATTGTTAAGATATTACTTAAATATTGTTACAATGTTACTTGAATATCGTTAAGATATTACTCAAATATTGTTACGATATTACTTGAGTATCCTTATGATATTAATAAAATATTGTTACGATATTACTTGAATATCGTTAATATATTACTCAAATATTACTGAAATATTGTTACAATATTACTCAAATATTGCTACAATATAAAAATATACTGACCACTTTCGTTCGTGAAGACCGACTGACAGACGGAGCAGGGCCACATCCTCAGGCTGGTGCTCAGCTGGCTGGTCTCTGGATGGCAGGCGAGATGCTTCCTCAGGCTGCCCTCGTTGACGTAGTGCTTGCCGCACACAGGGCACGGATGATTGGCGGTGCGTCGCTTAGCTAAGTAAGCCCCGGCAACGGAGGTCGCGCAGTCAGCGGTGGGAACAGTAGGGCGACACAATGGTCAAGGTCAATGCCAAGCAGGAAAAGCGTACCCCCACCGAAGTAGGAAAATAGTATAGGAGACGAGAGACCCAGCCACCATATAGCTGCAGCCCGTCAACCCAACAAAAGCATCATCGCCTCAATTGTCAAAAGTCGAAGGGTTTTTCATTTAAGTCCATTCGACTGAGACTTGGGCGACGATTATGCGATGAGAGCGTGAGCGAGTTTATTTTTTAATTTATGATAACTTATGATGGATAAGTAAAAGATGGTTTATCGGTAAACTCGCTCATTCTCGTGTCCACTTAAACATTAAGTCCCATCACCAAGACGCAGAATTATATACTTTATAGCGGTTCAGTTTTTATATTCATTTAAGGATTGTGTCTTTTTATATTAGATAATTGAAATTTTTTAGATAACATTAATAAAATTTGTATTTAAAAAAAATCTAAAATTCTGACAGATATTTACTTTATATTTCATTATATTTATAAAATCAAGTAATCTATTCAGAAAAATATTCAAATTTGTTGAAATCCAATAATTGACTTTGAAACTGAAACCATGTTAGCTTAATGAAGCTTTTTATAGTTTCTAATTAGCTGTTTTATTTTTAGGATTCAAAGAACATTTTCAGAAACAAGAATTTAATGAGAAATTCCGTGATGATCAAATATTTACTTCTTCGTTGTTATTTATAAGATTGATAATTATTATTGCAAACTCTAATAGTTTTAATAATTTACAACACTTAAATATAGTATTATATAAGTTATTGTTGAGTAAAATTTTAATTATATAATTTTTAATGTTTTTTTCATTATTTCCAATTAAATAATACAAAGTACTTGTTCCTGAATTGTCTAAGATTTTATAAAACACCACAATCCTGAATACCAAATAACTTAAGTTTTATTTCTCTTGAAAGACCTAAGAGTTCTTTAAAATTTTAAGCGTATAGATAATGAAGTTAGAAAATTTTTGTTAGTAATGAAGTCAGATATGACGATACAATAGAAATGACAAGAAAGTAAAGAAGGTCATGCTAACAGATTTTGCCCGCGCCAAAAGCGATTTTTGGGACTTATATGTAAACGGTCTTACTTGAAATCTCTTATACTTGATATTTTATCCTATTTGAAATCGCGCCACTTTCTCTTACTTTTTGGATGCGTAGAACTTAGATATTTTCCCAGTAACCTCATTCAAGATTTTATTTTCAATTTGATGTTTTTTAGTTGTGTTAGTATAGAAATATAAGAAGTTTGTTTGTGACTATTGTTACTTCTAGTTTTTACGGTAAAAAAGTATTTTATTGTTACATTAAAGAAAAACAGTTTTAGACAGAATAAGATATTTTTTTCAAAAATGAAACTTAGGAAGCATAAAATGCTTTAAATAAAATAATACTTTTTTACAGATTACTGATGTTGTGAAATTGTGATTTTGATTTGACGTTACCAGCAGTGAATTTTGGATAAAAATAAACTCGAGAAAGTGGCGCTACCAGCTCAGTTTTGCTCTTGGAAACCATTCAATCATTAGGCTAATTATTAAATAATATTAATCACTGCCCATCTTCATTAAAATTCAAAAGATATCATCACCCGCATCAATGGTATCCAAGAATTTGAGCTTTTTCATCAATCGACCGTGTAAGAGTCAAGAGCTTAACGCCGAGTCTCTAATAAAAATCGAGTCCCCGTCGTTTCAGCTCTTGGCATTGTCATACTTACTGGCTACACCAGAAGCGTTGGGATCCTTGTGCGTGATCTTCATGTGTTCCATGAGGGCCTCACCGCCGAGGCAGAGCTTGTGGCATACGGGACAGCTGGTGGCGCTGGGGCCGCCGATGAGGGAGTTGTGTTGCTGGAACACAACACGCTGTTGCAGCTCCTTTTTTGGATGGCGCACAGTTTGCGCACAGACGAGTAGTAGTAGTAGACAGAAGTAGGCGACAGACAGAGTTTTTTTGCGAGAGCGCACCACCACAACCGCATCAGCCACCAATACCAGTGATTTTTCGTTCGTTTGTTTTTTTTTTATTTTTTATCGTTTAGTTATCGAGAGGCGCCGAAGTACACACCACCAGAGAAGGAGATCCCAGCGTTAAGATGTTTGCGGAGGTCGATATATCGGTAATGTGTGAAGAAGCGCATATTGTGCGTTGGCGACGCGCGGAGCCAGGCCCAGGAGAAGCGCGCGGCGTTGCGGACGAGCCACAGTTGCGGAGAGAGAACACAGAACAAGAACACGAGATACCAAAAGTGAGAGTCACGGCCACCATTATCGTAAGCCGCCGCCGCCACCATTATTGGCACTACGCCTTGCACAGGGGGGATTGTTATGGATGAGTTTCTTTCGAGCCTCCGAGCAATTCTAAGTCCTCAGGAATGCAGTACTGTTAGCTAAGGGTTTGAGTGTGTGTGTGCTCACACGCGCGCGCACGCGCACTGATTATGTGCGGCTTTGAGTGTTATGGTTATTTGACTAAATGTAAGAGCGAGTTGTAAATACTTGAGATTTACTAGAGTTTATTAACGTTTTGTTTTTTGCTATAATTTGTTAGCCATTCCTGAAGACTTGTAATTCTTATGAGGTTGAACGAAATTCTATTTTGAGGTTAGAATTGGAAAAGTTTTGGGATTTACTGCTGTGAGTTGATATTTACGATTTGTTGTTAATAGAATTAGTAATTATAACTGATCAAAATATTGATTTTAACTTTTATCTCACTATTCAAAGTTATATACAACAGTAATAGAACTAAGCTTTCATTTCATGAAATACTTATTCATGAGTGTAGCTGAATCATCATTCAAGTATAACTCGGCTTAATTAAAAATATCAAATCGAGAAATATTTTCCTCATCAGCAGCGGACGTGGAGGGATTTAAGGATGTAATGTACAGAAGCGAAAAAAGCCAAGATTAAGGTGAATGAAAGCTCAGGGTCAGGAAGTCGATCGACTCGTGTCTCATTGTACAATCTATCTCGACTTTCTCTTTGAGTACGCGTACACATATACACGCACGCATGTGTAAGCCGATATGCATATGCACTCATACACGTAAGTATTCTCAAACAACTTTTGATCATAATGTGTGCTTCGATCGACCTCTCGTGACCCTACGCGGTTACAATGTCATGTACAAAAATGGGACGTGGGATAACGAGCGTATGCGCAAAGCATAGAATCAATGATATGGCTTTTGATTTTTTTTTTTAGTTTTTTTTTTGTAATAATTTTTTTGTAATTTTATATTTTTTACATACATCTGTAAGTATGCCAAAATCAGACGTCCTTTTCTACTTTTTCTCATTTTCATCTTCCCAGCGATTCGTATTTTGCCGTGTGTGTTTTGTCGGAAACTCTGACGCGAGCCGCGCACAAAACGAAAAGTAAAAAAGAACAAAACAATGTATACGCAAATAAAAGCGCATAAGGTACCTGCGCACGAGATAAAAAAAAACACACAAAACGGATTCGCGCGTGTACACAGTCAAGTTGGCATTGAGAAAAGATGTGGCCCCCGCTGGAAAGAACCTCGCGCGGTCATTCTTTTCAACTTAAAAGCGTGTACACGCGCCTGTGTGAGCGTGTAACTTTGTGTTTGTGTGAGAGTTTCGCGCAGCCTCTTTCGCTCTCTTTTTCTCGTTTGCATTGTCGATGCGCCGAAGGACGCGGGAGCGCGGAAAAACGTCCTTGCGCCGGGCCGAAAGTGCAGTTTTTAAAAGGAGGAACTGCGAGATATTTTTAAGCGAGCGCGAGAGTTGAGAGGCTTTTTGCGCAGTTCCGTGTTTTAATGGGTTTTTATATTTACTTTTTTTTTGGTTTGTTTAATGGGATACAGATTATGGAATTTTAATTGTTTTACTGTTTTTTATTTTTATATCCTTACATTTTTATAATTTTTTTTTATTTTTTATGAGATGGATTTTTAAATACGCTGAATTTATTTTCGCAACCGCTGCCATTTTTATGATATTAAATAAATATTATTTTTTTTTTTAAATAAGTTGCATCAAAAATAAATGCTTACGAAATACTTACGGGACTAAAACTTATCTAACCAAACTAAATTTTGAGAAAAAAATTTTTTTATCATAATTAAATCTTCAAAAAAATACAATCCGGCGAAGCTCCTAATTCGGACCTACCTCAACGTTCCCGCATTCAACCGAAACCGAGCGAAGGTCGCAGCGTGCACCAGTTCCCTAAACACAAGCCCTCCTTTCTTTCAAAACCCTAACCCCGCGAATCTCTCCAAGAAAAGGCGGAATAAGAAAGTGCGTAAAGTAAAGCAAGCCTCGGCGCGGGGCTGCTAAAATAAGAGCGGCAACGGCAATGACCCGAAAGTTTGGCTCCCCCCTCCCACAGCATCCTTTGATGTTCTCCAACCTTCGTTTTCGCCGCGTTCCTTTTTTCTCGGCGCGCTAGAGCTCGATGGCCTCACTTTTTCTCCAGCGCGCGCTCCGCCGCCGCCGGTTTCGCGAGTTCGCCTCCTCTTTCTCTCTTTTTTCCCGGACCTAGGGCAAGCGGTGGCGGCGGCGAGTTAAGGAGAGGCGACGCTTGCGCGGCTCTCGGGAGAGAAAGAGAGAAGAAAGAAAGAGAGCAGCGCATGCAAGTTATTCTCGTCGAGCTTCTCTCTCTCTCTTTCTCTCCTTCTTGTATACAAGCCTGCTCCTCTCTCTCTCTCTCCTCGAGAGCAGAGAGAAAGAGCGAGAGAGAGAAGAAGGTTCGACGCCCCGACCTGGCCCAAGTGGAAAAAACCGGTTTCTTCCTGCGCGTTCGCGCTCTTTCTTCCTTTTTTGCGCGCAAGCAGCAAGCAGCATCCTCGGCCGGAGAGACTCTCTTTTTGCGCTGTGCGTCCTACTCTCTCTCTCCCTCCCTCTCTCTCTGCTTAAAGGACTCACGCGCATCCTCTCTCTCTCTCGCTTTCCATCAGTGCGCCTTGCTCTCTTCTTTCTTTCTCTCTCTCTCTCTCTCTCTCTGCAGCGAGCAACCGTGAAAAGAGAGAGAGAGAGGCGCGCGCGTGGGCGAGTGTAGGTAAGCGCGCGGAGAGTGCGATCCTGCGCGCACAGCAAATTCATCTCGCGTGTGCGAGCCGTGTTCTCTAAGGAAGCGCGCGCGAGCCGTTTTCTCGAGAGTCTGCGCCGGAGAGGGATTTTCTATGTGTATACGCTTTCTGGATGTATGGAAGCGAGAGAGAGCCTGTCCTTTTGCTGTACGTATATGTGAGGAGCTGAGGGGCTTCGCCTTATATGCCGAAATCGATGGGGCATCGGGACGATATGCGAGAGCTCTTTCTGAGAGGATTCTTATTATCGGGGGAGATACGGCTAAGCGGGTTTCAGGTTGGCGCTGGATTTTTTGAAGTTTTCGGTTGGTTGAGTTGATGAAGCTTTTATTGCGGGTTTTGAGTTTGAATTGAGTGAATGATTGTATTTTTAAGAAATAATGTTATTTGAAGGATTTTTACATTTTAAATATGAATATTTATAAATAAATTATACTCTTTTGCAATAATGGGCTAATTGAATAAGAAAAATAACGAAAAAAATCGCGAGTATGAATATCCAATGATTTTATTAATATATCAGCAGGAATGATATCAATTTTAAATATAATTTTATATAATTCGATCAAAAATATAATAAAGAAGAATCAGAAAAAATAAATGGAACGTAATGCAATAATTTCTCTTAAACCTTAATATTTCTTCCCATAATAAATCTAACTTTATTTGTAAACTCAATATTACAAAAAAAACCAACCCATTATTCCCAACCGCAAGCTCCACATTTTTACCCAATTACACACCGCCTATATTTAACTCTCAAACTCCATTTCCATCTCCATCGAAAATACACCGAAAAATTAATCGCTCCTCCGGAACCTCCTCTAAAATCCTATATTTTTACCACCTCCCAAAGAAAACTCAACCAAAGCAAACGGCCGCCTATCCGCAAAACAACCCATCCCGCTATCAAAACATCGGATCATCCCCCGCTCGGTCTCGCGTATACACAGCGGCATTTCTTACATCGAGAGAGACTAAACATCCCCGACGCGAATTAAGCAACGGGAAAATCTTTCCACGCTCTCGTTCTTTCGCTCTCGGCACCGCCGCTAATCTCGGATTCTATATTTACGATTCCTTACTTCCTGCTACCCGCGGGGCGACTGATTTAGACTGGCTCCCGAGGCTTTCTCTCTCTCTCTCTCTCTTTCTTAGAGAAAGATCAGGGGAAAAGAGAGGAGAGATCGAACGCTGTTTCATCCGCGATTTTAAATATTCCAGCGGAGAAGAATCGACGGAAATTGAAGCCCGCCGCTGCTGTGCGGAAGGGAATTTAATATTCAATGTATCGACTGCAGCGTGTGCTTTTTATGGAAGTGAAGAAGTAGCTCGCGCAAGCACGCGAACAGGAGGAGAGAGTGGATTGCTCTAACGATGTGGATCGGCGAATATCATTATACCATGGGAAATTTAATTAAGTGTAAGCTCGCTGATGGGCGATGCTTAATTTTTGCATTCGCCCCGGAATCGCGTTAATATCGACGGAAATTTCTTACAAGGTATTTTAGAATACCGTAATCCGACTCGAGAACGAATAAATAAATTCCAAGCTTCATTAACGTCATTAAGAACCTATATAATTAAATCAAGCCCTTCGCTCTCCCATCGGCTTAGAAAACCACCCATCGGCAAAAAAAGAGCATCGGAAAAACAGACCGGTATATACGCACTCGTCGGGCAGATGGCCCGAAAAGTTAATCGGCGGCAATCGCGTGACTCTCCGCGCGCCGGTAACGAGCAAAAAAAGGAGCAGCAATTCCGTTTCGTGCGCCGATTCGCTTGGAGGAAAAAAAAAGCGCGGAGGTATAGGCGAAAAAAAATATCCGTGCGCGCACACGCACAAAAGCGGCTCCTAGGAGAGAGAGAGAGAGAGAGAGCTCAGGGAGTGGCGTAAAAAGGAAGTGGGTGTGAGCAGGCGCGTAGCGGTGCGTGACGAGCGCTACCACGGCGACGCGTATATACGAGCGTGCGCGAGTGTATAGAGCCATTTTGCGAGGAAAAGCATCTCTGATCCTTTTTATATGCTGGGAGACGTGAGGGGATTGCGAGGTGGTGTGTCAGGAGGTGAACTTTCCTATATTTCGAAAAATGATTGAAAAATATGATATCTAGTTGTTTCACGAAAGCCTTAGTAATTACCGTAAAACTATACAACAAGCTCCATTTAATAACCCATAAAAGCAAAACTCATTGACATCCCTGTAAGCACAGCGGCTCCTTCTTCGTCCCGATCCCGTTTCGAGGATTCGCATATATCCAACCCATACACCCATACCCACACACGCGGCCTCAAGGGGGTATAACGGTCCGCTCTCTGCTCGGCTAGCTCGCGCGCGGGAACGAGAATGAAAGGAGGAGGCTGGGAGAAGCTAATGGCTCGATAAGCGATTTTTTCGCGATTATAATTAACTCGCCGTGTCTAGCTTTTTGCCGGGCTTTGTAGAGCCTGCGTGCGCATATGTAGCGGTCCCGCAGCATGCAATTAGTCGTGGCGCGAGTCGCGGGTTTGAGGAATGTATTTTGAGGATTGGAGAATGTCAAATATTTATGAGGTATCGGTATTATTTAACGTTTATGTCCAGCAGTAGTAAAAGAGAATCGTTGGTTTCTTATAAGTGGGGAGGGGAAAAAGGAAGATGGGTGCAGTGGTTTGACGGGATTTTTTCGCGATTACAATTAACTCAAGGCAGTAGTGTACTTTTCTTGTTCTAAGTCGAGTGCGGCGGACGGAGTTGTTGGAGGGGAAAATAGATTGTTGCAATTAGGACTCCGTGGCGCTTTTTTCGCTTCTTTAATTAAGTGATTTTCCGCAACGGTGCTCTTAAAAATTTACTCATTTAACTTTAATGCGGATTGCGTTTATCGAAATTTTTAATTTTGCTTTTACAATGAATTTTTAAGCGCTTTTTTAAATCTCTTAATGACTGCAAAGTACAGAGGCCCTTTTAGTGAAAAAAGGGAATTTAAGCCCTTTTGTGATATATTTTATCGTCATTAGTGTGCTTTTATATAAAAGTAAACTTTAATTAATCAAAAGTAGCTTCTTTTATAGCAAAAAATTTTAATTAAAAAAAATAAAAGCTAATAACGAATTTAAAGAAATAGAGTAAACACTATAAAGCAATTTCCATAAACGCAATCGATACCAACGAAGAAAAGAACTGAAGCTTTTTATTCAGGCTTACGATAATTATGATAAAAGAAACTAAGCGCTTTTTCTGCGGTTGTCTTTAAAAGTCAATTTGCTTTAAGAGTCCTGGTATACACACAGCAAGAAAGAAAAATACCCACAAGCGAAGCAGCGACGTTTGAAAAGAACACGAAAGTAAATAAAAGAAGCCCTTTGTGTATATACGTATGCTCGCGAGGAAAGATTGGCGTCCATAAACATAATGATATCCATTCAACAAATTATTTAATAACTCCACTACCAATTTTTCGATATTTCAGTGCGATTGTAGTAACAAAAAATCTTACTCTTACTATTAAAATTACAATAGTTTTCCACTAAATACTCCTAAAAGCCTCAACAAATCCTTCCCCGCAAAGCACGCACACTTCAGAAAAATACTCCTCTCCAGGCGCCTCGCTTCAAAAGCCTCCTCCTCCTTCTCTCCCCAAAGGAAAAAAAAAGACCGAAGCAAAGACTCGCGAGTGCAACGAAAGCATACCCGTAGAGAAGTCTTTTCTTTTCGCTCGGCGATAAGTCCGAAGGTCTCCTCGCTACTTCTTTTTCGTCCTGCTCTTTTCTCTCTCTCTCCTTCTGCTCTTTTTTCCCCGCCTCCTCCTCCCCCCCAGCGTCGATTTTTGCCGAGGCCGCGGGCAGACAACCTTCGTAGAGCGCGCAGTTTTCATCCGGCGGTTGTACTGCCTCTCTCGCAGCGAATCTTTCTGTCATTACTGACACTCGCCGTTGTTTTACGATCTTGCTTTCTATACTCTCTTCGTCTCTAGGGCTCTCTGGCTTTGTACCTCTCTTTTTGACGGCCGGTAAGAGCGAAGTCGTTTCGCTTCAGTTTGCCGGGATGTTAAAACGCGCGCGCTTTTTCTTTCTTACGAGCGCCAAAGGGCTTTCCTTTTTTGCAGATTAATTTGCCAACGGGGGCTTTAGCTTTTTGTTTACGAGTTTTGGGAATTATGGACGCTTAGGAAACAATTTGCGGGATGGGGATTTTTTTTTGGATGGTTTGTTTTGTTATTGGTTCGGCTTGATTCTCGCGAAGTTTGGGTCGGTTTGTGATAAAAAACGCTCGAGTTTACGGTTAATGCTTTTTAAAGTCTTGTTCACGATTTAAATTTGCGAGTATTTTAATACACTTCAGCGAGTGAGGCATCCACTTACATTATTAATTGACATAATTTGTCGGCTGTACGACAAAAAACTGGCATGACGACAAATGCGCGCCCCAAAATAAAGCCGTTCGCACGATCATACAATTTTTTGCCCATCTTTTTTTCCCCGATCATAATTTCATTGAACCCGCATTATAACACACGCACTGCCCTTCGAACTCCTCTCTTCATACGCTTCCGTCAACACATCGCATTATTAACGCGACAACGACGATTCGCGCGCTGACTCGGCTAATCCCTTACATCGTCAATTAATGAACACGAATCCCATGTACAAACCCATACTAAAAAAAACCCTGAGTACAATAAAAGTGCCGGTAATCACACGCGCGTAACGCACGCCATGCTACGTCGGCGTGAAAAAATATCGGCAAAGGATTGCCATGAAACCGGTGTAAAGTAATCGCAACAAAGCGCGCCGGTGCGTGCCAATAGCGCGCGAGCCAACGGGTGAGAAAAAAGGTGGAGCGCGCACAATGGAGAGAGAGAGAAAAAATAGACGTGCGTGCGCGCGCGGGTCGAAAAAAATAGGAGGGGGGTGCGAGAGCGAGTCGAGGGCGGAGCTGGAAAAAAAATCGTGTGTGCAGTCGCTCGGGCGTGAGCGCGCGGTGTGAATTCAATTGAAGCGCTCTTGTCTTTTTTTGCGGACGTTGTGTACACGCGCTTTTGTTGCGTTTTTTTTTTTAATTTTTGGTATTGCGATTTCATTGAGGGACGTTTGATAGTGGACTTTTTTTGGTGGATGAGGGGGGTTGAATGGGTTGGAGTTTATTAAATTTGCTGTTATTGTAGATGACTCGAAAGAAAATTTAGCACTTTATTTAGTACCGGAACTTCGCATTCATTAAGTTATCACAATTAATCTAATATTTAATTATATGTTACGTTAAATTTTATATTCGCAATATTAATGAAACACCATAGCAACATTGCACTTCCATTCTCGGCATCTCGCTCCACAAAATCTCACCTAAACCTCCACATCCATCACAAAATCCATCCTTACCCGGCAAACCTCACCTGCCCGTCAACAAAAATCCTCTCCCCAACTAAGGCCCTCAATAAACTCGCGCGCGCTTTCTAACTCACCTACGAGCAAAGAAGAAAACCAAAAAATCCAAAGCACATATAAAACGCGAATTATCCACGCGAAGAAAACACGCGGCAGCTCTCATTATAAACAGCGCCACGGGCGAATGCCATTAGCGCGCGTGCAGAGTGCGCGATTCGTTCGCGTGATGCAAGAAAGCCGCGCAAGCGCCCGCGCAAAAGGAGGAAAAAAGCCGACGAGGAAAGCCGTCTTCCTGGAGCCTCGCGAGTAGTACAGATGCGCGAGAGAGAGAGAGACTGGTATATGCGAGAGTGAGAGAGAGAGAGAGAATCGTGTGCGCGGCGGCGTAATGAACGCGGAAAGAATTTTTTTCCCCGTAAAAATGTACCGTTAAATTTATGATAATCCTAGCGCGGCGTTAATGCCCAGACGTTGATGATATTTGCTTTTTCCGTCTCTACTGACTTGATTTTTTTTTTTACTTTTCGTTTTACAGTGCGAGTCTCATTAAAATACAGTAAGGTAGAGTGTCTAACCCTGCGAAGTCGAAAATCTTCGGTTAGCGCGAGCGTTTCGAAATGATATTTTTGATGCAACCTCAGGTTTCTCGATCTACTTCGGCGCGACGCGCGACGCCCTAGCGAATTAAACTCGCATTATACTGCGGAGAGCGTACCGAGCGCGAAAGGCCGTCCCAGTTTTCTATTTTAAAATTGCCGAAAGGAAAGACAAAGAGAGCGATTCTCGTTCTCCTCTTCTGGAGTTAAGCCAGCCGTCGATGTTTTCGCCGCTCGCTACGGATGGGGCTAATTGGGAAAAAGTCGCGCGAGGCGAATAAACTGGTTAACGAATTGATCGATTCGCTTGCTCGGATCGAACCATACGCGTGCGCTGGTTTTTTTTTTTTTATTTTAGTTGGTGGTGATGCGTTGTGATGGTCTGGTATATTGTACAAGCGGACGCGATGGTGAAATTGAGGAGAAGATAAATAATTGTTTCATACATAAGAAATTAATAATTTTGTGCTTGTGTTAAGAGTCGAGTATGTTAGAATTCGAGAAAATTAGAGTGAGACATAGACAAAAAATTTGCATAAAATTCTAACACACATTTATTATTGAAAAAATAAACACACGTCGTTATATTGAAATAATGTGTTGTGTTAAAAAAGGTGATGATTCAAAAGTAAACACACAAATTTTTACAGATGGTTATTAGATCGAATTGATCATGTACAACGGATTTGTCTGTTCAACTCTTGGAGCACACACGAAACAATTTTGTGTTATTAAGAAACTACACAAAAACGTTCAAAAAAGAAGTGTAGTTTTAGATAAAGTATAACTCACCCGAATGTCAACTTGATTTGGCAGTAATTGTGACGCAAGTAGCATTTGGCAATGATTCTATAGACAAAATGAAAAAAGACTCCTCTAAAGTTTCATTATTAATTCGATAGAAATTGGGTGAAGTTATTTTTAAATGCATGTATACATCCGAAAACGTCCAGTTGATTTAATAAAATATAGAAGGAAATAATTTGTGTATCTTTACTATCGTGTCATCTCATAGTTTTGTGTTTCCAGAAATTAAATAGTAGTTTTGGTAAACTATATTATATAAAGAAGTGTGCGAAGATATAATTTTAAAAGATGTAGTTTTTAATTAAGTTTTACTGACGATAAATTTAAGTTTAGTTTAATAAAGATCTAGACGGTTTATTAAGGAAAGATTTTTTTTTATAAATTACAAAGTTTTTAAATTTTCGCTGCTGCATATTCTAAAATTATAACGTAAAATTTACTCTAACTTTCCTACTACTAATTAAATCATTGCAATATTTATCCAACACTAAATCAATATTTTTAAAGACATTAAGGGTAAGGAAAAACATAACGTTTAATTTTCGCAGGATTCCTCATGAAACTTTAATAGTCGGAAAGAAGTTCAAAAGAAACACAAGGCGGCGCTCAATACCAAGAAACATGTCAATCGCAAGAATCGAACCCTCAATGCGGAACCTTAATCATCCTACGCCATATATCTTCATCAATTCGAAAAAGTTCCGCTCATAAATTATTCGAAATCTCTTAATGGTCGTCGCCCTTTTTCGATTCCCCCCCTTAACAAACCTACGCTACTTTACAATCGAGCCACTCTTAATCGCGCGTCAAATTTTCATTTTTTTTCATCTCCTCTAAACCACCTCCTTGCGAAAAAGTAAATCCAACGGCTAACGAGTTTTTACGAGGCGCGCTCCAGGGGCAATTAAGGAGGTGGGTGCGAAAGGGTTGGGAGAAAAAGACGACGAGGTGGAGAGAGAGAGAGAGAGAGAGAGAGAAGAGAGAGTGAAAGGGGCTCGTTGTGTGTTGTATGTTGCTTGCCTGAACTATTAACGCGGGGTTAAGTGCGCGATGAGCGGAAAGTTTCGGCGCGCGCGCGCCAGTCCTGCGCTCGGTAAGAATGTAGGTGATAGAGAGACGAAATCTTTGTCGACTTTTTTTACTCGCTGAGATTAGCCGCTTTTTCGGGAGTAGTTTTTAATTATTTTTATGAAAAAGTATGGTGAATTATAGCGGAATTATACAATGATTTATGCGGTAATATTGTTCCAATATTGTATCAATACTTCGATATATTGTTCTAATATTCCATCAATACTTCATTTACTTTTCTTACTTTATTCAACGATCCAAATAACTCCAGAAATAACTCGTCACTATTATCCTCCATTTAATTCAACTAACCTCACTTCCACGAAAAAAAAACCATCACACATAAAATTAAACCAAACGCCCACCGCCGGGCAAAAATTCTTATACCGCGAAAAACCACCGTATATTTTTCTCCTCATCCACAGAAAAGGATCGCGCGCACAAAACAACCGCACCGGCTAAATTAGGTTATTCCCTTTTATCGCGCTCTGCATATACCGTCCGCATCGAAAAAGGCGGAAGGACGTAATTCGGCGACCGGCTGCATTTATATACCTATACACTCGCTCGTCTATCGAGCGGAAAATAAAGCGAAACGCGCCCGAGTAAAAAGGCAAAAGAATAAGGGCAGTGAAGTGGCGTCCATTACAAAAGCGAGGCACTTACGATCTCTCGCGGTCTAAGGTGTATATACAGGCGCTCTCTCTCTCTCTCTCTCTCTCTCTCTCTCTCTCTCTCTCTCTCTCTCTCTCGTCACATCCAAAGCGCCCTGCCTATTATAATATTCGATTTCCCGGCGCTGTCTTGTGTATTGCCTTTCTATGGCTGGGATAATGTTTCGCCGACACGCTAGCCGAGCTCTGTATGAGAGAAAGACGGAGAGAGAGACTTAATTTTTATTCGAGTAGTGCGTATATAGGCGAAGCCGTGAGGAGGAAAAAAATTGTACCTGCGGGAGTGCTGAGACAACGTGAAGAATGGAGAGGTGAGGGAAGGACTTAAGTAATGGATATGTAATTGTTGCAAGCGGCAGGGATTACGGTCTAATTAGACAAATGCGTTTTGTTCTCGGTTTGATAAGATGTTATCGGTTATCGGTTGTTTTGGATCCTTAACCTATGCTCTTCTGGATCTAGCGCATCTTGACTTGTTTAATTTGATTGATATCTAGTAATCTTTTCTAAAAGGATAAATTAATAAAAAATTCTACATACAACAAACTGAAACAATATTTCTACAAATATGCTAATAAATACGCTATGAATGAACATTCAGGCAACTTTTTAGCGAAAAAATTCGAAATCGTTCTACCTATTCCACGTAAGTAAGTATATTCGCCTAAAACAGCAGAGCGCGATATAGAATCGCAGTGCAATTTTTGTCGAAAAAGTCGGAAAGAACGCCGAGGACTGGAGTGGGCGGAGGCGATCTATTAGGCGAAACGAGGAAAACAATTTCAAGAAATCTGCTCGCTGCGGCAATTCGATTAGTCCGGGCCAAGATGGGCTCCCGTTTGTTACTCTCTCTCTCTCTCTCTCTCTCTCCCTCTCGCTCTCCGTTTTATTTTCCCTTTAAAACGCCGGCCCGCTGCCGGCGTCCTCTCTTTTTCCCACCCCTGTTCTTCTAGCCCTCCCCATCCCCATTTAACTCTCTCACCTTCGCAGCAGCGTTGTTTTAATTACGCCGAGAGAGAGAAAGAGAGAGAGAGAGAGAGAGCTTGAGAAGAGTCGCGCTTGTACGGCTGCAACGCGATACTTTATTTTTGCGGTAATCCGGTGGACCCGTTGCGCTCTTGGCTCGCTTAAGAAGCGAGAGAGGAAGGGAGAGAGAGAGAGAGAGGGAAGTCGTCGTGTCGCAGTAAAGAAACTAATTTTAAAAGCTGTCGGATCTCGCGAAAATGGACCGGCTAACGAGTCCCAGCAATCTCAGCCACCCCCACCTCTCGGAGGGTGTATATGCGCCCGCGAGATCGCGTATTATGCTCGCGGAATGAGAGGGTAAATAAGGAAAGCGGAATGACGTTTCCTTTCGATTTTTTATTCACGACTTTTTTCTAATTCAGCTAACTTTGTTATAATAGTCACTAACTTCTTTCAAAACCCATCATTTTTACAGCGAACGCAATTTTCCCTAACGACTAATTAATTCAGCGCAGCAAGCCTCAATTTTTCGCCGACACACACAGTACATGCAAATTGTCGGAAGCGGCGCGATAAATAACAGCCCCCTCACAAGCCCCCCCAAAGAAGAAAACAAAAGCAGCGCGATCCTCCGTGCCGAGCGGCCATACGCGCAAAATACAGCTCTCTTATCATCCTCCCAGCATCGTCCCAGTATCGCGCAACCCGAATTTTCACCCAGCCCCCCCTCACTAATTTTAAACGCTCGTCAAAAAAGCCGGCTTGCCCGCTCGAGATTGATCTATGCGAGAAGAGAGCGCGAGGCTCGTAAGTGCCTCGTTAGGAAGTCAGATTAGCGCAGTCGAGATTTATCGACGCGAGAGGCCGCGCGCGCGTGAAAATTGAACGGGGTTTTAGCGGCGGATTAGGTTTCAATTAGGAGGATCCGGAAGAGAGCCGCTCTTCTCCTGCCCCCCCTGGGCCTATACGTGAGCGGGATTGTAGGTATGTAAGCGAACGCGCGATATTTATTGCTGGGAGATTGCTGGTTAAACGCTCGTCGCGGGAGGAGGCAGTGCTTCTTTCGCGGTGCTGTTGGTGCCCCCGGACGTGGTTGGAATTTGTTTGGGAGGTTTGGTTTTGGGTTGAGATGTGGGAGATTACGGAGTGGTGGGTTCAGGTGTTTTTAAAGTATGGACAACTAGGTTTTTTTTTCAAGTTTTTGATTTTTTGGTATTGGATAAATATTGGAACAGTACTGAAATATTTGATTCGTTATATTTTTACTTGAATGATTTAAAATTACGGTACAATTACAGCTAAGCGTATCTACATACAATATTACTAACATGACACCTCAATAAGCAACTAAAACAAAATCTAAGCTACATTTGAAAAAACGTCCGAGATCGCATTCGCAACAAGCGTTGACTCGTGAACTCCGAAAAAAAAATATGCAGATCACCTCGCTCTTTCTCCTAAATTAAAAAAAAAACCATGAATCTAAATGCCAGATTACCTTCGGCGGATAAACGCTCGCGCCTGGGCTAGGATTAAACCTAAACGATCGTGCGAAGCGAAAGGACGAAGAGCGGAGAAAGAAAGGGGAAGGAGAGAAGATTCCTCTCGTAAAGCATCTGCTCGCCACGTTTTTTCCTCTTACAAGACATGTGCCGAGCGCGCGGAACGGGTTGAGTCGAAAATTTCGGTTGGTCGGCCAAAAAAGCGGCGGAAAGTAAAGAGAATGCCCCCACGACATGCGAGATACTCGGGCGCATTGTTCAAAGGGGGTGAATTTGATTAGAGGGCCTTTCATTATACGCGCACTAGCATTCAAAGGGTAGAAAACGCACAGCGTGCGTGCGTGCACTTTCTTCCGCCCTTTTTTTTCGCATTGGCCTTCCTCTCTTTCTTTCTCTTCTCCTTTTCTTTCGCAGCGCGTTAAGGGCCTCATGCGCAGGCGATTCTTCACATAATGTATAACGAGCGGCCCTAAGGTGCACAATGTCGGATTGAAGCTATACCGGTATTACTCGAGAAAAGCGCACTCGCCGGTAATCCGTTTAAGGAGAAGCCCGAAGAGACGCGCGAATGTATTGATGCTTTTTCGATTGTTTTCGTACAATTTCCTGCACGAGTGTAGAACATTTTTTTAAAGGGTTCCTTTTTTAAGTTAATTGCATGTTCTATCTAGTTCGAATAATGAAGTATTGCTCGTTTCTCGCTAAATAATAAGTATCGATTGTAAATACTAAGGATCATCTATAAAACAAGATTTTTTTTTATGTACATGGAAGAACTTTTGGTAGAAAAGATTTTTAGACGAACACTTGCGTGTTTTTGCGTATTAGTATAAGATAGCGAGTTATTTATATAGTTATTTTAATTTATATTGTTTTTCTTTAGCTTTTTTTTTAACGCAATGTATATAAAATGAAATAAAATCCCAGAGTGATTATTCTTTTTTTGAAAATTAATACAGAAGATCGGCGTAATGTACGAGAGAATGAGGTAAATTAGATGTATGAAAGCTGACGAAGTTTAAGTTGTAGCAAAATATACAAAAGATTTAACCGATTGCCCCTGCCCTTATTACACATACATTATGCGAAAGCGTGAACCATCACCGACAGTAACGAAGTTATGCAACGCAAATAAGTATTTTAAATAAAAATCATCAATAAAATTCCATTATTTTTATAATTTTAATATTAAAACAAAATACTTCTTATATATTGCATATACTTCGTAAGATCCTTATCCTTCCAGATTAGCTTAAAACCGTGAAAACGGGCGCGCGCATGTTTTTCGTATTTTGCGAAGACGTAAATGTAAATGTGTGTTATGTGTTTTTCATGTGAATATGTGAGTAAAGAGAGTTTGCCTCGCGATTGTGTGCGATTATTAGATTAAAAAGATAAAGAGCGTTAGAGTTATGTGGTTATGTATGTGGCCGGCAAAATAGTCCACGTTGTTTTATGGATGACTCAGAATCCAGATAGAATGCGATCGATTTTGAAAATTTTCCTTTTTTTTCTTATATATATCAAACAGTATCTAAAAATAAAAATTAATAAAAATGGCAGGAATACTTTATTTAATTAGACACTTTTTCCTGCTCATATGCTCGGCACGATAAAAAAAAATCGACGTAAAAAATAAACACCATAATTTCAAACTTTATCGCGTACTTTATTAACGCATTAACATTTTACGACGTTTTTTTATAGCCTTTACTATATGCTTTACGTCCAGCTCGCAACGACGCGGCCATTCATCATAAAAACATCCGACATAATTTTGCACTTCGTTAAAACCGTTAAAACAATTTCAGAAAAAATCAGCAATGAAAAATTTTCAAAATCACTCCGATCGCAGGCACTTGGATCCTGAGGCCATCCACGACAACGCACCAGATAGCAATTTTTTTTCTTTTTTTATATGAGAAAATACGAATTGCGAGATAATAATCGTAGATAAATCATGGACGTCGGATTTGGTACATACATGACTGACCTTCGACGTGTGGGTCCTCAGGCTGGACTCTGTGGCGAAGCCCTTTCCGCAAATGTTACAGTGGAAGGGCCGGTTCTTTGCGCGCTCCACCTGCGCGTCGTGATTCCTGAGGTGTTGCTGGAGATTCGACAGCTGGATGAAGGCCCGCCCGCAGTCGGGTAGGTGGCACTTGTACGGCCGTTCACCTGTAATTAGAAAGCATCGGAAGGCATTGCCTTGGTTATTAAAGTACTTTCGCTGATTTAGTGGATTGTATGTGATTTATATATTGGAACAATACTGAAGCAGAAAATCGTGGTTTTAAGCACACGATTAATTTCAAAAATTTTATTTTAAAAAATCAATTAGAATTACTTTTTAAGTATTGTACCAATAATAATAAAAACTATAACATCCTATATCAATATAAATGTTTGCTAACAATCATGAATGAAATTTTATAATAAGTTATAACATAATATCAAAATATTTCCGTGTAATCACATATTAATAATCCGTCAGTCTTACAAGCATTCATAAACTCCCCAATTAATAATAAAAACCACGCGGAAGAAACATCAATACCGATCGCCACAACACTCCAGCAATCAATGAACAATATCAACTTAAATTTAACTCGTCACAAACGAGCCCCGGGTTCATCGAACCCGCAACGCTCACTTTTTTTTTAGGGTCAAAGTATCCTGCGTTCGCGAACCTTTTATAAATAGGTTTTCACTGTGTACCCACAATCGATGAAAAATTCAAGGCTCGTTTGTCGGCGATGAGCATCGGCCGATCGACGGGTCAGGCTGTATCGATTTTAGAAAAGCCGACTGAAATTATTCGGGAGCTGTATACGCGCGGCGCGGGTGATGTCAATATGATTTGGCTGCACTGGCAATCGATAAGCGCCAATCTGCGCTGAGTGCATCGACGAGTGCAGCCTCGGTATATTAGATTTAAAATTTTACGAAGTAAACATGTTAAATTGTTATTGCAGTGGGCTTGAAAACGGGAGAGATGTTGTTATTTTTAAAATGAATTTTGGTAATTGGAGGATTTTGTGTTTTTTGTCTGGAGAGTGGTTTATAATTAACTAATGTTATTGGAATATGATAATGATATTTCATATAATATAATAATAATAGATAGGAAGTTTATTTATCCGTAATAATTTTAGAATTGCCGGAATAACTCAAATTATATATTAAATTTATTAAGTAGGAATTCACGTATTAAGGTATTTAGTTATTAAGTTCGATTTTTTAAATGTTTTTCTTCAAATACATTAGCTCCCATATAAAAACTTATTCGATAGAAATAGGTTGACAATAAGTTATTTTTTCGACTTTTTTTTAACTATGTATTTAAATTAAATATTGTCTTTGAAAGGGAAATAGCTTGATATATTAAGGAACTAATTCGATTATTTATAATATATTGTCTAAAATTAGACTCTTTATTTTCAGTATCGGCTCATAAAAATGAAAGAAAAATTTGACTTCCACACATTAATTTTTAAAACGAAGAGAAAATTTGAACTTTTAAAGTATTACATTCTGCACAACCTTTAATCTTTTATAACTCATAAGCAATCAAATTTCGAACATCCCACCTATATACACAATTCCTCAGCAGCCTGCGCTCTTTTTCTTCGTCGCATTTTTTCTCATCCCCGGGGCACGAGTCCATTGTAATTTCCACGGGCGATTGGCTCAATTTAACTTTTATTAATATCGACATTCTGCGATGCCTTTTTAGCCGTCGCCCGGGCGCCCGAGGAAAAAGATGTAGATATAGGCGATGCGAGCCCGCGCGATTTCATCTTTTATTCAATCGCCCGCTGACGATTCAGCCGATGGCCCGTGCCGCTGCGATTTTAATAAAAATAATGGATCGGATTTCGTGTTATTTTTTTTTCTTAAATGTAAAAGGAGGACGCGGGATATTATTTTTTCTTGAATTCAGAGGAGGAGATATGAAATCTGTGTCAAGACGTTTTTGGGGAGGGTTTTCTAATATTTTAAGATGAGATAAAAATATCAATGTAAGAATGAGGTTTGCATAAATTATTAACAAGGGGCCGAATCAAATTTTAAGCAGTCTATTTTTTTTAAGAAAAAAAATGATTTCAAGTATACCCGACCTACATAGACTTTTCAATATTACTTAATTTTTTGTAATGCATGCAATTTTTAAAAGATTATCTTTTCTCGAATGTTTTTTAAATGCTCGTATAATTATCACTGGAATGAATATAGGACACTCTTCTAAGTATAATTACCGAGCATAACAAAGCAGAAATGCACGCAACCGAACATAAGGCTCTAGTTTTTTATTTATTCAATATTGGAACAATACTAGACCATCGCTCCGAACAGCGACAGGAAATAGAAACCGTCCACCCCCTCAATACACCAAACCCTCCATTCAACTCATCCTTTCGATCACGCGTATGCTACACCCAACGCAAAAAAAAGAAAGAAAAGGATGAAAAAAAAATGTGCTCGCGAATTTTTGATTGCCCACAATACCCCTTTCAGAAAGTTCCTAAGCACACGTTCTCCGGTCGCTAGATCGGAAACGGGCGGACGCACGCACTCGGCTTTTTCCCTCCCGATATATACAAAGGGCGCCGCTTGGCTAAGGTGGGAGATGGGGCAGATAAAGGAGAAACAAAAAAGGGAAGAAGAAGAAGAAGAAGGAAGAACGAGAGAAGAAGAAGAAGAAGAAGAAGCCACCCGCGCTGCGCGCTCAAAAGGTCAATACGTGTCGAAGACCCCGAATAACAATGAGGCGAAGGAGGCGCAATTACTTATTTAGCCGATATGGAATGGGCTCCTCTCTTTTTCTCCCTTTTATATACCTACGCGCGCCTCGCTCGCAGGTGTATGTGCGCGCATGTATTCGTGTGTCTTCGGGAAGAGAAAGAGAGAGCCGTATGTTTTTCCTGCGCGTGGTTTTACCGGCGATGTGCCAATTAAAATCGCATTATTAATAGACGCACGAGCGTCGATATGCGTATGTGTGTCTCTGTGTGTGGAGCTGAATATGTTAAGGAAAATATGGCTGGGTGGCTGGCTAATAAGTGGTAGCTTCTTTCTTTATTAGAGCGTGCGACGTAATTGTTATCGAAAGGCTCGATGGGCTCCATTCCCTTTTTGCTTCTTTGAAGTCGCGTACGCTCTTTCTTATTAAAGCCGGTGCGTGGGTGTGCATATGGTTCGATGTTGCGGATGTTCCCCATCGGTTTGCCATCGACAGCTCTTGTGCTTTTTTTGAATTTGCTAGTTTTATGTTTTTTTTAAAAGGCTGGTAAAATCGATTTTGAGGCGAGTTTTATTAATACTGTATTTTTGCAATATTGCATTTTAATCATTTTTTTTAACTGGAATATCATTAAAAAATCAATTATTTTTAATCTAATTTCATCTATATTTTAATTTCTAATATTTTATAAAGAATTTAAAGTTTTAAAATACATCTTAAATTAATTTTGACAAATCTCAAATCAAATATTTCTAGGTTTTTACACATCTAATAAAATAATCACAGCATCATTAGAACAAAATTCACACAAAACCTTTTTCCCAACAAAATTGCAGCTTGCTCCCGTTAAAACCAGCCCACCGCTCCTAACACCCCCAATTCAATAACAAAACTTTCCGAGCCATCGAAAACCATTAACACCCTCGCAAACCGAGCAATTTTATCTAACGCGTTGTTCCACACCTCCGAAACTATCGGCCCGATAAATACGCGGAAAGAGCATAAACGCCGCGCCTCGTCAAGGCTCGATACCCCCGCTTCACTGTAATCGTCCCGAGTTTCTTCTCTCTCGCCCGGTTCGAACAAATTTAAGTCTATAAATGCGCTCGCGAACTTGCCGCGTGTTATGTATATATAGAAATTCTCCCCTTTTCTCTAGTGATTGACTCCACTTTAAGTTTAAGCTATACGGCACGAGGAGGCGCCGGGTCGGTTCTTTATGTAAAATCAACGCCGCCGATGATTGCCGAGGTATTATGGACACGCGAGTGTTTTGTGGCGCGCGCGAGGAGGCACGATAGACAATTTTACTTTTCAAGTGATTCTTGTGTTGCGCGCTTGTTTCTGGGGATGAGCTGGGATTAAAAGTTGGTTTATGGGTGGTGGTAAGAGGGGGGAAATGATCTTATTAGTATTGCTATGTTGTATTGGGAAAATTACCACGGTGTATACTAAAATTTACTATGAATGTATAGTAAAAGATCAAAATAATAGTAATTTCTACTATGAATTGTAGTTATTTTTTTCAGATTTTGCATATGTTTTAGGTTTACGTTATACAACAGAGTAATTTAACTTTGATTATTTTTCTACACGTAAAAAGTTTCAAAAAAAGGAAGTGAATAATATTTTATTATTTAAACAAAATCGAAATTTTGTAATTGTCTATAAATTAAGTTAAATGATGTCGATTTTTTTTAAGTGGAGCAGAGCAGCGAAGGGTGAATTTATTGTTTTTTAAATTTCTTTTTAAAGTTATCGACCCCTCTTTTAATCACGAGGAAGAAATATGAAGATTGTTCAATATTATACTTTATTTCTATTATTACGTTATCTGTACAATTTTTATATTTCCTATTAATGCAAAATATTAACTCTAAAATTAAGAAAAGCTGAAACATTTACGTACAACATAACCCAATGTAATCAATTCCCAAGCGAACGAAAAAGAAACGAACTAAAACTCGGGGGGCGCAACGTCGCGAGAAATTAAATAAATTCTCAAGAGTCAGTCCTCCCACCCTTTCACCTATATATACACGAATATATATATAATCGCCGTCCGGGCGATAGTAATAATTGCCCGCGCGTGGCCGGCGGGCAAGAGTTGGAAGAAGAATTATTAAATTTAAAATCTCGCGTGCCATCCGGAAGAAAGAAGCGAGCGTCGTCTTCTCGGGGGTTAGAACGAGACGAGGAGGATATTAAAGCTGCCGAAAGAGAGAGAGAGAGAGAGTTGGAGTCGACCCCTTTTTTCACGCTGGCTTTGTCGAAGGCAAGAATTACGAATTGTAAAGAACTTTTTGATGAATCGGTGCACCGGCGACCCCTTGAATGCCCCTCTTTTTTTCTCCAACCCTTTCGCTTTGCGAAATACTTTCCGCGTTCGATCGCGAGATCTGCGTCATGATTATTACATCGTTCGGAACGAAGAGTAAGGATGGGTTTTTTTGGGGAAGGGATGCTGTGAGTTGTGGTAATCGTAGCGTACGAGCGGCTTGATGATGAGTTAATCGATTTTTTATTGTGTTCAGGCGCTTTTTGCAAGAGTGGAATGTATGATTTTGTTTTTATGCATCCTGTTGATGGATAAAACCATTTAATCTCCTAAATATATAATTTCAAGAAACTTGATAACTAAAACCGTATCTGATTAAACATTTCAGAAATACATCAAGCTTTATAAATACACCAGCAAACAATCAATATTGAAAAGGCACGACGACAATATTGAAATTTTCGCATGTCGCTACCCCGAGCCCAGTCCATCACCGCTCCAAGCTTGGCTCCAAAAATACCCATTAGCAATCATTAAAACAACATTAAAAGCAAAATACGTCCCGGTAAATTTTCCACTCTCTCGAAACGATCCGTTCGGACGCAGCGAGCTAGCCCCGCATTCACACGTACACACACAGGGGGATGACTTGGAACAATCGATAATCGCGCAGCTCTTCTCCTCGCCCCGAATCATCGAGCAGCCACACATAGCCGCATCCTCTACGGAAAAGGCCAGCATCTTTAGGCTCAGTGTGTATATATGCACCTGTGCGTCCGTCCTGCCTCGTCCACTCGTCAAAATCACCGCTGAAAAAAAGCGAGCTTCGTACAGCACAGGTACCCGCTAGCCGCGTTCGTACATACATATATATATATATATATATGTATATACATATATGTATACGCATGTGGAGTCGCAACGGCGGAAAACGAGCATATAGAGAGAGGGCGTGTGCACGGGACACATCATCCCCTGCGCGTAAGTTTTCCGTCTCTCTCTCTTTGCTTCCACCCCCTCTGGTATATATACATACACACGTACAGGCGCACTCGTAGGCTCTCTCGCGCGCTGCACCCTCTCGCGGCCCACTACACGTCCGCGCCAGAAAATTAATGTCCCCTGCAATCCATGTATAATGCATTCGCATTTCGTTCTCGCTCGCTCTTGCCCCCTCTCTCTCTCTCTCTTTCGGCGACGAACAAACGAACGCACGCACACCGCGCGAACCTGTAAAATTTACGTGAAACCGTGTGTGTTCGGCCTTCCCTTGCGTAGCTTACTATGTATATAAGTACCTACTTGTCGTTTTAAATATATATATATATATA
>UELX01003095.1:0-25671 GCA_900480035.1 Eupelmus urozonus | reverse complement strand
CTATGATATACTATTTTTAATAGTAATAAATGTTTTATTCATTTTCAGTGATTTCAACTCAGGCTGGCCCCCTTAAAGTGCCTATTAAAAATGTATTTACGTCTCAGTACAAAAATTTTATTTAATTCTTAGAAGACAAAAAAGAATGATTCAAGATTGCATACAAATCGTCTTTTCGCTCAGGTAAAAAACATGGGCTCTGAGATTATTGTTTCGATTAGGGATTTTGCCCTCCGCAAGATTAAAAATCCACTCCCTCATTTTCTCGTTTTTCTTTCAAACAATAGTTTTTTTAAATAATTTAATAAAGTTATAGCAGATTTTTCCTAAAAAAGGCATTTTTTTAATAGCTAATTTTACGTATACATTTTCAAACAAATATTTTTTTCTAGAAAATACATATGTTGATACCTAAATGATATAGGAGTTTTTAAAATATTTTAATAACAATTTTTTACCTATTTTTTAATTTTTACATGTTTATCTGTATTAATACCCTATCATAAATAAGCTTTATTATTGTATTATTTAATGATAATTTCTATATCCTTTCCTTAAAAAAGTACAAGTAACAGAGGGCCATAAACTATTCATGATTTGTATTGGCTAAGAAAGTAGCTTTTAATTAGATCAATGAAAGCTGCACGAATATTTTAATTTATATTAATATTTGCTAAATGATGAATTTGTCTATGCAATTTTAATATGTAGCAAATAATTAAATCATTATTAATGAATATTATTATTATAATTATAATTATTATTATTATTGAATATTATTAAATACATTATTTAGTGTATCTAATTATAGATTAATATTAAAACATCACTAATCTGTCAGATACAAATACTTAACGATGTGAAAAATTTAGCACGAGCTAGAGCTCTAAAATATTGCCATAGTTTTTTATATAAGATTTATATTTACAATTTCTATACAATATTTGTGTATTGCACATGTGAACCTGAAAATCTTATTGAAGTAAGCTTGTAAATATTTATGAATTATATCTATTATGCAGTTAAATATATTAATTTTTCTATAAATCCGCTTTTAATTGCCCGAAATATGCTATTTTTTTTACAGTAAGTAAGAACAATGTACGTAATCAATTAATTTGAATTGTGTATTCAAAAAAAAGTGTAAATAAGAATAGTAGGTTCAAAAATTGTATTTATAAAAAAAATGCGAAAAAATTACTGTACAGTTTGTATATTAAAATAAACACTTTCTTTAAATAAATCATGAATTCATGAACATTTACAATTTAACAATTAAGAAACTTAATAATTATTTAATTAATAACAAACAAAATGCTGTACATTAAGTTAATTAACAAAATTATTCTAAGAATTGTCATGCATGTGTGATTCAAAAGGTATAGACTTGTCAAGCTAATCCCCTTTGTTCAGGTATAAAAAGGGTGGTAAATTCTAGGAACTCAGGTATGAGTGCAAATGTATTGGTGGTGGGGGGGTTTTAAGTTAATCCCTTCTGCTTTTCTGAAGTATGATATAAAGATCCTTAAACTACGAATTCCTATCAGTTGTAGCAAGTACACCATCCTAATCATATCCTGAGTATAAGTTGCATTAAGCACTTATTCTATCAGTTATAGTAAATTACTAATATTATTAATACATACTATTAAAACTAATAATAGTATTTATACATTCCTGCTTATACCACGTGCGTTAGTCGTATTGAGTATTTCTTCTATCAAAGTTAATATCTTTGAATTCGCCGTGTAAAAAATCTTTAATTCAGCTTTAATACAAGCATCTTACTTCTAGAACTATAAAAATCGTAAGTATCAATATTTCAAATATTATTTCGTAATTTATATAATTATTTTCACAATAATTTAACTAAAAAAAATCATCTTTCTAGGTCTACCAGGCATCCCTAATGAATTCCTTGCTCTTCATCAGCGTCCGTGCAGGCAGCGAGGCGATCACTCGCAGCCTGCTTCAGTCAGGTTGCGATGTGAATGCCATAAACAGCTTTGGCGAAACACCACTTCTCGTAGCAAATTTTAACCGACCAGAAACCGTAAAACTATTACTTGAAGCTGGTGCTGATCTGGATAGAGAAAATCGCATAGGTTTCGGACCGCTGCACCTAGCTGTACTTTCAGGCAACGCTGAATCCGTTCAGCTATTGCTGGCAGCCGGTATAGACATTGACTTTCAAGACCACAACGGTGACTCGGCTCTGCACTTTGCAGTGGCGTGCGATGACAATGAGATCGCAAAGATACTAATCGATGCCGGTGCCGAAGTAAATCACCTAGACTGTGATTTCAGTGTGCTCAGTTGTGCCGGTAAGCATGAGAATCTAGCCTTGGTCAAGCTGTTGCTGATGTGTGGTGCGGATGTCAACTACCTAAACATAGATGGCTCCACTCCTCTGCACTGTTTGGGGTGGGTGAAGGATTGGTTTGTCGTCCAGGCGATTGTTCACAACACCGAAATCATAAATCAAGAAGATGATAGTGGCTGGACGGCCCTTCATATGGCTGCCTCTGTGCATAATTTCAATATGATGAAAGAGCTGCTTGACAATGGCGCGAACGTCGACGTCCGAACTTTAGAAGACCAGGAGACACCATTGCATTTGGCTGCCTGTGCCTATGGAGAAATTGTCGACTATGAGAATCAATACAGAATTATTAAGCTGCTTCTGGACAAAGGAGCAAATCCCAATGCCAGGGATCATTATGAAGTAACGCCTGTACTCAAAGCCGCACAAAATTCAGGACGACCGATTCTACAGCTTTTCAAAGAACGAGGAGCCGATTTTGCTGCAAGGAACGAGGATGGATACACAATAATGCATTATGCAGTAAAAAATTCTCGTACAGAAAATGTCGAGTACCTTTTAGACAGTGGTTTTGACGCTTATTCGAGGACGACTATAGGTATCACTCCGCTGCATTATGCCGTGAAGGTGGAGGCAATGTTAATGGTTCAATACCTGCTTAACAGAGGATTAGATGTTTTCGTCAAGACGAACAACGGAGACACTCCATTAAAAACTGCCAATACGATGCTTATGAAACAATTGTTACTGGAACATATAGCTTTGAAGCGTAGTATGGGGGTAGAAGTTGATAAGGAAGACCAAGCCGTGATAGCCAAAGACGAGAAGCTTAAAGAACACTTCGATAACTGCTTAGAAATATTAGAGCGTATGAAAAAAACGAAGGTATCTGAAGACGTAACATTTTTCGAAGTGCTCACCGGAAGTGATAAGAAATTAACCGGGCTTGCAAAGAATGAGGAACTTGTGGAAGCAGCGACGGATCTAAAAGGATGGACATTGTTCCCTATATATTTTGGGATGATGTGGACGCGATTTTATAATAAGGTTCAGAAGCAGAAGACAGTGGAAAAAGCAACGAGATTTCTAGATGATCTATTCAAAAATCTCGACCCTTCGGGTATTGTCAGTAAGGAGGTAATAAAGTATTTTAATGATGAAGAGTTGAATATGTTGAAATGTATGGATAAATGAAGATATCAATCGAATAAGTATTCAAAATTACAAAGCACGGTAAAGCCTTTTAAATTTTGATCTGGTTCTAATTAACTGTGAGTCACAAGTACTCAGTATTCTCTTACAAATTGTACTTATTAATTAATAATTGTATTTAAAGATAGTGAATATATAATATGTATTTAGTTTTTAATATAATGTATAATCAAAATATAGCATTGCCTATTGAAGTAAATGAATAAAATAAAATATTTAATACAAACATGCAGTATTATAATTATTTTTATATATAAGAAATCAAAACTTTAATTATTGTTGATTGTTCTATTATCATAAGACAAATAATGCGTTAAGTTTTAAATTAAGTATTCAAGCATTTTAACTTCGAATGCACTAATACATTTAATTTTATATCACTCAAACCTTAAAATCACGAATTTGATACGATTTTTTAATTCGTAAGGCATAAAACATACAAAATACACACACACATATACATGCCGACACACACTCAAACACACACTTTTGCACTGATACATTCAGTAGAATATCTTTGCTAAATTTTAACGTAAAAAGCAGGGAAAATATATTTTTACATTGCAGAAATAATAACTTTGAAAAATCATTGTACTTTGATAAATTATTAAAATTAGAAAATTTTTTGTGTAAGAAAAGGTATACCTATAATAACTGCGATTCTAATTCTTATTGGGATTATCATATTTAATCAGTATTTGATATTAGATTTATAAAAATATATTTAAAAAACATCTGAATTTTTTTGATAGATTTAATATATTTATATTTTATACAAAATTTTGTTTTATGTAAAAGTGATTTAAAATTTTTCGACAATTTTTAAAAATTGTATTCTATTAATATTATATAGAAATATAAATTAGGTGTATGATATCTATTAAAATTATTATACGCAACGATTTTTTTAAATTAGACATATTTAATCCAAAATTATCAGATATATTTCATTAGTTTATTTAATTAAATTTTTATAAAACTAATATTTATAACCGAATATTTCTGCTAATCCATATATAAAAATTATAATTGTAGTTGCTCAATAAAAATTAAAATTCTAATTAGTATTTAACGAATATATTCTAAGAAATATCCGCTCGATTATTCGATAATCAACTGTGGCAAATTATTATCTTCAACACTTACCGCAACGACTGACAGTGGCTGGAGAAGCTTGCGCAAGATCGGCCACTTCGAAAATCATATGTACATGAGGCGTGAGCTTGATTCTCTCGGAGTTAGCCAGACAAAGCATCTTGTTGTCATCCAGGACAGTATTCAAGTTCTCAATCCAAACCGCGTCGACGGGACCGTCGCAGACAACCCATTGATGGTCATCCTTGATGGACTGAATAAAGACGAACATAGTATAATAAAATATCGTATTTTAACTAATGCTATTCACACAGTCACACACAAGTAAACATACGCATATATGCTATCTCGATAAAAATTAATTACCGCGCAAGCATGACGTATAACTACACCGAGCAATCCATCGTGCCACTCGTTGGTCGCTAGATTGAAATCACCATACAGCTCTCCGATCGTTATGGACTTCGGATTCATCACGTACATGTTGACTTTTCGATAATACGGACCGGGCTCTTCCAATTTCGCGAGTCTCGTGTACGTGTCTTTCAGCGTCTGTCGAAAAGCCATAATTTTATCTCATTTTTTATGAATGCTCTTGAAGATTTGACAGAGTCTTACATTAAGCACTGTTGTCTTGCCAGCTCCCGTGGGCCCAACTGTCATGACTCCGTGCCTCACTCTCATTGTCTCGTGCAGTTGGATGACTTTTTTCAGTGAGCACTCTTCTGGCTGTAGATTTGCCTCTTTCATTATCTGTAGCAGAAAACGATGCATTTTACATTTAATACTGACGCTACTGAAGTTGATAGTTAAAAAATGTTAAAAAAGATTATTAATATTTAGTTACTGTAATAGCGGTGCTCATAAGGACACCGTAGTCTTCTTCTGGGAGGACAATTCCCGGAAACAGATCGCCAAGGATGCCTTGAAAGAGTTCAGCGTCGTCGGCCAAGAATTTTGGCAAGTTACTGTCTCTTAGAGCTCTTATAAGCACGACGTCCTCCTTTTTGTCGGGATTGTCGCGCTTCAAGCTTCCAGCCATCACTAATACGCTTTTTACCGCTCTAAGTACATGAAAATAAAATGTATTTACTCGAATGTATCAGTAGTTTTTGAATTTAATGAATCTAATAAACAAATAGTATTAGTTTAAAAAATGCAATAAATTTCAACAACTATAGATATTGTTTTAAATTTTACACTGCATAAAATGAATACCTCATTCCAAAATCGTAGTGATCTTGCTGGGACAGTTGCTCGCTGCAAAGCGTGTATAATAAGGTCATCTTTTTGGATAATGGTTTTGATGATTCAAAACCTTCTGAGTAAAGTGTAACTTCAGCGATAAGCTCTAAAATATTAATTGAAATTACAGCAGTTATTTTAAATTATAAAGATCACACATAAAAATAAATATAAAAATTAATTTATAAAAATGTACATAAAATAAATTTGTTAATGCTACGCGTTATTTCGATAAAAACCTTTGATAAAATAGCTTACTATAATCAGGAACCATCATAGAAATCGGACGAAACAGTGATTTCAAATTATCGGGCAATTCTGTTCGGCCAGCGTAACCAGGGTTCATTGTTATAAAAGCCGCACACGTCATGACCAACTTGATTTTTCGACCTTCGAACATGAATCTAACGATTTTCAAATACAAAGTTTATTAGTTGTACATCTTTGAGCAAAATTAGGTGATCGCTTTACATAGAAATTTAATCTCACGATTTGGCTCGAACGAGTTTTGCATTTCTTATAGTGATCAGTTGTTGCGCGATTACAGAAAGCACCTCGATATCAATGCGATTGAACTCATCAAAGCAGCACCAGGCACCGGATGTGGCTAATCCGGAGAAAAACCGGCCCATCATCTGTATTATTTAAGTTATTTCTACATAAGCTTATGAAACATACATATCTATAGTAAGTTATGTTATTAAACTTCTTTTCAGAACAACGTCATATTATATTTTTTAATTGTAATCGTACCCGATAATCAAGACCTTCAGAACAATTAAAGACGACGCACTGTATGGCCAGAGCTTTGGCCAAATCTTTGGTCGTTTCCGTTTTGCCAGTACCAGCTGGACCAGCGGGTGCTCCACCTTATTGTGAATAAAGCTTATTTCTATTGTGTTATATATTTGTGTCATTAAAAAAATTAATAAAAATAAACGCATTCGTATTAAAAAATAGATTTTTTAAATTCAGGTTAAAATAATGTAATCCTCGCAAATTTTATACCTAAATCCAGTTGCAGTGCTCCCATAAGAGTAAGGTAGCATTTATCTGTTAGGGGAGTGATAACAAGTCTCCGCTGAGCGCCTAGGTACTCGTAGCCGTACTTGTACTCGGAGTTGCTCATCTTAGCCAGGCAAGTGTCTATCTCGATATCCCAGTAATATCGCAAAGCTTTCATCCATTCGAAACTCGAACTGAATTTAATGATAAATTTGTAATATAAAAATCGCTATATTTAAAGTTGTTTAAGATATATTTAAGTATTTCTTCTTTTGTTAAAGAAAAAAAAATAGATTCCGTTTGATAAAATCAAGAATATTTTCTTTAAAAAATCCATTATTTAATGTTAATTTTAAGTATTATTATTCATGATTGTAAATTTATCATTGAGACTAATAATGATTAAAAATATGAAAAAATGCATAAATCATAACTTTCAGCTAATATTTTACCTTGACGATACCTTATTTTGTACGAGAATCGATATAGTATCTCGAGCGTGTACATCAACGGTGATGAGATTAATAATGACGTCACGAACTAGCTTTGGTAGCTCTCCGCGCACCAACGCTGCTAGTTCATTCAAATCCTTTCAATAATAAACATTATAAAGTTAAATGATAAGAAAATAAAATAACTTATTTAAGATTATTATTTAAAAGACACTCATACGAGATGGAATACTTTTCGCAATTAATAACATATTATTAACCCATATCAGTTGGAAGTTGATATATTAATTACATAATTTAAGTCATTCATTACATTAAATAAGTAATTATTTTTTGAATGATTACCTCGTAACATTTCTTTTCAAAGGCTAGCATATTCAATTCAGGTTTATCAGATTCTAGACTTCTATGTACATCTTGAGCCCAGAAAATTTGCGACACTGTCAAAACTACCTGGCAATAGATGAGTAATAGTAACGACGATCTGGTAGTTTATTGTTCATAGAATTTATTTATCTTAGCTTAGCATTGGAAAAGTGCATAAAATTTTGAATCAATGTTGAGTAAACTAGAATAATATTTACTAGAATTATAGAAAAATTTGGTATGTGACATAGTAATTTTTCTCTTACTTACGATTCTGTACGTTTATTAGAAAGGTGGCATAGTAAATTTTAATAAACCATTTTCTCTTATATGTAAAGTAATGATAGTCACGGCTATACTGTATTTATTTGAATAAGAACAATGAGTCTTTTTTGCAAGAATCGTCCTGTACAAAGAGCTCCACCTACGTGACGTCTCAGGTACCTTTGCTTTTCGACACTATTACGGTATTTTCTTAAACAGTAAGGTCATGAAACTGTCCCTGTGGGAGGCTAAAGTAAGGCGCTTCTACTTTCAATAACGAGAGACATGTACTAACAAGTCTAGGTTTTTGCGTATTTACTAGCTGAACGGTGGGTGTGTGCAGGTAGCAATTCTACTTTTATGAGTTTCTATAAATAAAATACTTGTACGCCTTGTATTTTTCTCTAATTATTTGTCTTGTAAATTCGTCAAGAATCTTATTTAATTTTTTTTTTGTTAAACTCATTTTTAAGTCTCGACTCGAACACAAACTTTAAAAAAAATGGTATTCGTATAAGTGTGTAAAAATTTTTTTTAGCACACTAGTTGTGTAATTGATACGTAATTGCAGTAGTTGATAAAAAATACTCAAAGAAATGATTAATCGAGATTGGTCTGTAACAGAGTATTAAATCGATTTTTTACATGTACTTCTAAGGAAAACAGATTTGTGGCTAGCGTGATTTCTTACCATTAACGTTATTCAATTCGTTCGAAGATACTATTCAAGCATTCTCGAGTGATTGTATAAAATGTACTTTGCCTAAATTATTAGCGATTTAAAAAAAAATTTGTTTTTTATTAAACAAAAAATTTTCAGTTTTTTTTTTAAATTTTAGATAACTAATTCCTTCATCTATACCATTTATTGAATTTTTAAGAAATTTGTAAAAAATTAATATTTTATTTTGCTATCTAGTTTAATATAATGCTAATTCTATCATTCTATTGCAACGTATATCACTTAAGAGCTTATACTAGATACGTCTAAATATCGTAAAACAAATTTTACTCTTTATAAAATACTTCGTAACTGTGCTGCTAATTAAGTTACAAATTTCATTAGGATCCATTTTCAAAAAGAAAAATCTCTTAAATCCAACCAACCCTACGCACTTTTCCATTACCAAACCATTCCCAAAATCAACCTGAGACGGAAAACTCCAGATGACATGCTTGCGTCCCTTTTTCGCATAGTCCGTTATGGCCTCCTTCATCTTTTTCTTAAGACTGCCAAACATAGCAGCCTCCACCTTTCCAAGCCAATCCTCAACATTACCGCGTGCCTTCAGGCCCTTGCCTAAATCCACGCGTTCGCCTTCCGGCGAGATCATCGCCAATATATCGTTTGTAAGCTTTTTCGGGTCGATCTCTTGACGAGGGTCATAGCGCGAGCCGTCGGCACCGGCGAATTCCAGCCGGAATATCGCGTCGAAGCATTTTTGAAGGTGGCGTTGTACGGCGTGAGGGTTCCGCGTCTGTTAGTGGATAAACGATGTTTTGAAGGTAATTGTTTTTTTTTACAAGATTTATTTTTAGTTTTTGAAGATTTTACTGGATGGTTTTAAGGATTTGTGGTTTGGTTGAGAAAAGTTTTTTGTATGTTGTAAATGTCTTATTTTTTGAAAGTAGAGTACAAATTTCAAGCTTATGTATAAGATTCTAAAGCTTTGAAACTGAATAAATTAATTTTACAATATAAACTTCCCTATTTTTAAAATTACAAAATATTTGCTTTTAAAATGTATACATACATCATATTTGTAATATTTACATTAGTTGTAAGTTAATAATAATTATTCAAATATACGTTTTGACTTTATACCTGAGCTAAGATTTCAAGGAGTTCATCGTTCGATAAGAAGAAGAAACGTGGAAAAGCTATGCGTTTAGTCTCTAAATAGGCTTCAAGACACTTCATTATTTGATCGAGCATTCGATTATTTTCGACTAACGTTTCGTATAATCCAGGTTGTGTGCAATTCTCCAAGGCCAATGGCATCTATTGCAAAGTGAAAATTGTTGAATTACAAATCATTTTATTATGTTTTAAACATAAGTAAGTAGATATTCGTATAGAAAATTTTGTCGAATACTTTTTTCAATTTTTATTAATTTATTTTTTTTTTAATGAATATATTTTATTAATTTTGTTAAGTAAGTAGTGTAAGAAGCTGAGAACAAACCTTAGCAGTCTTCCTCATAATATCTTTCCAAGACTTATCTACAGCGATAAATAATTTTGCTTCAATAGGCAGTTGTCTTTGAATATCTGGAGCGGAAAATATGGCTTCAAGGTATATCCACTGCATCTGACAGTATTGCCAGGCATCCTACACAGAGCATTTACCGTAAAACATATGAATAAAGAAAATTTACTACTTAATCACTAATATTTCATATATAAGTTTGCATTTTCAATATTATTTCTTGATCCAAAATAAACCTTTCCTTACAATATTTCTATAAATTTTAAAATCTTACCAAAGTCTTGGAGAACAGATCGAGCCTTTTGACCCAATCGTCAACACGCGGCTTGATAGGCGCCACATGCCTCGACGCTGCGATCGTCTGTATCGATATATTACTGTCGTCCAAGGTAGCCTGCACTTCTTCCATAGAGCCCAGTATAAAAACGTCCTTCGCATCCTTGTGTGGATTAACAATAAGCTCCATGGTTTTCCAGGCTGACTCGACCTTGTTCAACATCAGCTCCAATCCGGCCTCTGAGCTCGCGGCCGCTGCGATCTCCATGAGCTCGTTGGGAAAGCCGAAGGCACCGAGTTCCTCTAGGAGGTGTAGATTCATGGGTTCTTCGGGCTTGAACTTGAAATTCAGGAGGGTTTCGATCTTGAGCCAGTGGCGAGGGCGGAGGGTCGGGTTGCGAAGGTAGCCGATAATCGGTAATTTGTCCTTCATGGTTTCGACCTTTTCTATAAGATATTGATGAACGTTCGATTATGTTTGTTACAAACAATTTGTAAGTCATTGCTTATTGAGATAATTAATAAAATATAAGTTAAACGAATTAATGTAAAAATTTCAAAAATTTACAAAAGTAAACTGAATGATTTGCACATTTTTAAGTTTTGCATTGGTCAAAAGATAAAATTTCAAATAATAAATATAAAAAGATTACAGGCATACCCTTAAGCTCCGGTAATATATTATTCGCAGGCAATCCTTTTTCAAGCGCAACAATATTCTTCAGATTCTTCATCACGAAATTCGTAACCTCCTCGACATTAAGCGACTCAAACTCGGCCTCGTACCACTCAACGATTGTCTTGTCCCAGATAACCAAACTGTCCCAAAGGAGAAGACGCAGCTTCACTTCGTTCATTACCTGCTCCAGTATATCAAAACGCGTCATTTCAACTTTGAAGGTCTTCTGGTAGGAACGGAAATCGGTGGCCATTGTGGCACACTCATTTAGTCGGTCGTTCATCTCGTTCAACGTCTCCAGGCACATCTCCGCTGGGTTGTCTGCTTCGAGGAGCCATGGTTGCTGTAAAAGGCGATGGTTTTTGGTTGTTGAAGAGAAGTATTGTTTATTTTTGGTAATTGAATGATTGTCTAGTTATTACCGTGACTTCGTCGTTGATTATTTGGATACGATCGATTAGACGGTTGATGTCTTTGTGGATTTGCGTGTTGAACCTGGTTATCAGTTTTGTTCTGTTTTCCAGACATTTATCGACTGACAGCCTTAGACTGGTAAAGTAGACGCTTATTCCCTAAAAATACAATGACTGTTGATATAGAATTTTGTAAAATTAAGGAAATATTTTAATATAGTGATTAAAAAAAATTACCAAGTAGTTGGCCATGTCTTCAGGTGGTGCGGAAATTGTATATTCTTCCATGATGTCGTAGAGCTCTTTGACGTAATCCAGCTGAGCCTCCATATTATCGACTTGTTTCTGAGCTTGATCGACGAATTTAATATACTCTACATAATCTTCAGTGGAGACAGGATCGGAATTCAAAAAGTTAATGGCATCTGTAGCTTCTTCTTGAAGAGCATCTACCCTCTCTTTACCAAGTCTGTTTAAAAAGGATGTTTTATTTATAAATTAAAAAAATACTCTTTATCCCAAAACTATTTCTTATTATAAGTAGAATTTCCTTACTTCGGCATCATTTCCGCAAGAATCGCCTGCTTATCATTAGGCCCCGGCAGGGCCGATGCCTTGAACCTGTCCATCTTGATATCAAAGATACCGAGCGGCTGTACTTTGACGATATCGTAGATTTGCTCTTCTTCAGTGCGATAGCGCTCGCACCATTTGCGAAATATGTCGCAGGCTACGTTTGTCCGGATTACATTTTCGTCGAAGTTCACATCCTCCATGTACATCTCATAGAGGTTCGTAAAACGCTCGCAGTATTTTCTGACTGCGGCGAAATTCTCCTGAAGCAGACTCTTAAATTTGTTCTTCAAGTTTATCGTTATGTTGTCTTCGCTGATGATGGTTGTAAAGTTAGGAGGCGCGCCGCACGTGGGGTCTTCGATTTTGTTGTTTATCAGTGGTCTGTTTGCAATAGGGTTAAATAAATTAGAAATTATTATATCATTTTTTTTTGAAAAAAATTATGATCACAGACCTTGTAAATGGGTGGAAAAGTTCGTCGGAAAGTAGAGGCTCTATTGAACGTAGATTGTCTTCCCACATTGTTTGCAACGTGGTTAGAACGTGCCAAAAAATATCTTCCGATGGGTCCAGTTCAACCCCAACGTCTCGTCTCACTAATAAATCTACGGCAAAGTACGGATGCTGAAATATGAATAACATTTTTTACTCTATCTGATAATAATCATTTCTGTTAAGATTTATTATTATTATTATTAGTATTATTAGTTTTAGTATTAAGTATAATAACATTAATAGTAATTATATTTATATAAAAAATTATTGTATTTTTGATACCTTAACATCGTCATCCGGTTCTCTGTTACTTTTTAACTGATAACTAACACTCATATTTTCATATTCTTCTGGATCCGGTAAACATTTTGAATGTCTTTCAAGAACGCCGACTAATTCATCGTATGTATTACGTAGAAAATTCTGCAGCATTGATAACTGATAAAAGTCTACAACGTGAATGAAGCTGAAATTTACATTTTATTTATAATAATTTTTTAAAAGTCCAGCAATTGCGGCAAGGTTAAAAAATGTAAAAGTATACTTAGATAATCTGGAGCATTTTTCTCTTTTTCTCGCTTGTTCTATGTAACTCATTTTTAAAATACCATCTTTTGGCAATCTAATTTTTCCACCTTTTTGCAAAAACAGAAATCATAAATAATAATCAATGTGTGAATTAGAACGTGAAATCTAAGGTAATTTTAATTATATACCAGTGAATCCAAGCGCAGTTTGCTCGATCGTTATGTTTGAATCGTCGGGCGTAAAGCCAGCATCTAAGAGTGAACCTAAACAAGAGTTATTCAGAATATTCAAGGCTAGAATTCGGAACTCATCGAGCCTCTCTTTTATTGCCTCGAGTTTAGTAAACTTGAATAAAAAAAGTTACCAATAGTTATATTTTAATTAATAGTTAAAATTGTTAATTTCATGAATTAACGCATCACTTACTTGCATTTCAACAAAGCTAAAAAGCGGAACTTGCTGAATCTTTGAAATATCGACGAGCGACGAGTTTAAAAAAAACGCGCACATCCCTCGGACCTCCAGCAAAGCTTTGCACATCATATCATCGCAGAAAAATAAATTCTTCGTCAAATGAGTCAAAGCGTTCTTAATCTTTGTATATTTCACAGCTTTTTTCCAGACGTGAAATGACTTCCATTTTCGATAAATAGCAAATGATTTGATCTAATAATAATCATAATTTAATTAATTGATATTTTTTTCATATTGTTCAATTAGGGGGAGCAAATATTATACCTTTGTGAGTAATACATAGTATCTATACTCGCGCACCCATAATTCAATAGGAGTAAAAATCATTTCTAGGGGACTGTACTGCGTGACCCCGTCATGTCCGATCGTTAAGTAAACTTTGTCGATGTCTTTATAAGTACAAACTCTGAAATATTAATAAATAATTATTGTTTTATAGATGAACAATTATAATATTTGTCAATTATTTATATTTTTGTTTTTTATAGTTTTAAATTTTCAGGATTAAAATTGATTTTTGTTTGTGGAAAATTCGAATTTCTTTTTGAAAAAAGTAAACATTTGTCTTTTCCTTTTAGAATAAGTATGCCATTTTATGTTTATATGTGCTATTATATTTATCATTAAGTTCAAATAAGCGATTACTTATTTTCCGTCATTATAAAATAATTTTCGAACTTTAATCTAAATTAATTATTTTTTACTTCAGTGCATATGGATTAAAAAACTTCGAAGAACGGTCGACCGCATACTGCATGTAATAAAAACCAATTTTGGGATTGGAGCGTATATTATTAATTAACTCTATGTGATCAGCGAATACTGGTGGCTCTTCCTTTTCCGAGCCTTCCCTACTGGATTCGGCGCCCAATACGTGGCCTTTAGGTTGAACTTCAACTAGCATACACAACATCATAAAATAAAAAATTATTTTCAAATTTCCAGAGAACTGCAAAATGTTTTAAGAAGTATTTTGAAACTTACTTTTCAGCGGCCTCTGTTTTATAAACCAACTTTTTCTTGGCGTCTCACACGGCGGATCTACAACGTCCGGAATGTAATAATACGGCTTAGACAATTTCCTCTCCTGGAAAAGTTCCAGAATATAACCAATGTAAAAACTTTACAAATCACAAAATTAACATTATTATAAATTAATGCACTTACCGAAGGATCTGGGCTTCCCGTATCCTCGATCCTCTCCAGAAACTTTTTGTGCGGCAGATGTAACTCAACTTCATCTTTCCTCTTAAAACTTAAAAAAAAAAGTTCATTAAAAAATATGCTCACAGGCAAGTGTTCATTAACTTAACCAAAAAATTATGTCATCACGCACTTTGAGTATTTTTTTGGCGGTAAACGCTGCAACCTCTTCGAAAAATCGCAGGGCTTTTTGTGCACGTAAACACGTGACTCGTGGCCCAGCACGTGTGGTCCATCTCCAGAAGATTTTGATACATCATCCGAGTGCACCTCATCCATCTCTCACTTTTATAACTCACTTAACAATTAAACCTTAAGAATTATACAACAAATCTAGACAATAAATCACGTTACTGCCATTTTTTTTTCTATTTTTTTTTTTTTATTTTTTTCCTTCGACAAAGTAAGAATTAAAGTCACAACTCTGCGTCGGCATTTGACGTATCGTATTATGAATGCCAACAACGACGACGAGTACTGAAGTTGGCCCCCGTCCCGGTATACTATCGACTTAACAAATGAATTATCCTCTTATCAGGCGAGTCCCGTGGGTAGTCCGGAACTGGGACAACCCGGAGTTCGATACGTGGGTGCACGCGACTCGATAATAACGAGACGATTTGCCGGCACGAAATGCCGAAGCATGAAATCTGTCTATAGCCGGGGCAGGTGAATGCAGCGCGCTTGTGAATTACATCGGCTATTGCTGAGCTCGTTACCGATAGACGAAGTTTTTCGCGGAGATGTATGTGGGTATAATATGGATGAAGAAGATTGATGAGGGAATGAAGGAAGTTATTTAGTTTTTGTTTCTTTTAATGTGAAGGTTATTATTGAAGTTTTTTGTCATTAAAAGTTTTGATAAAGTATTTGTTCACATACATTTTTAATTTCAGGGTAAATTAAATTAAATATCCTATTCGCTTATTTTTGTTGCTTATAAAACGTATGAAATGATTCATATAAAAAATATTATAATCAAATTAGTTATTTATTTATATTCCATATCTATTAGGTGTAAAATCTTCATATGGCTAAGAAATTAAAATGTTCTAATTATGTTAATTATTGTAAAAAACAATACATGTTTATCTTCTATAGGATTTACCATGTAAATTTATTTGGTTTCAATAATAACAACAATAAGAATAATAATAATTTTAAAAAAAAAGATGCAATTATAACCCACTTTTATAATTTGATCGTTCTGCGTCTTAAATTCTTACAAGTAAAAAGACTTCCAACAAGAATACATTAAATCTAAATAATATCTCGAATCATCATCATAAAATCATAAATAAATAATACAAATTTATTTTCAAATCTCCAAAGTTACTCATCCAGGAAGCCCAAATCACCAACCAATCCGCAAAAACACATTCGATTAATCCCAAAAATATTTATCCCAACGACAATCAAAGCGCATCCCACCAATTACCCAAATAAAAGCCGCACTAAATACGCATCATTAGCGCTCTCTCAGCTCGCCCGTACAGCTGCGAGAGCCTTGATTAAGTGGATCATCGGGAATCGTACGTCTTGATATTCCACTAGTCTCAATTTGAAAATAGTGTTAGGGGCGTCCGTTTTAAAAGTCGAGTATAACTCGCACGCGCGCGCGCACACAACCCGGGGCTAAAAATACCTCGACAGCGCGGCGAACTCAGAAGAAACGCATCTATAAGCCGTGAGCGCGGCTCAGTTCGTTTTGCGCGAGGCTCCGAGCCGCTTTCTACACGTGCTTTCTCCGCGCGCGACGAATAGAAGACGTATATCTGCTTGGGATCGTGTGAGCGAAACGATTTTTTGTTTCGTCTTTCGGATAAGGAATAAAATAGTGCCGAGTTTAGCGTGGGTGGCGAGGGACGAGAGTTTTGCAGTGTCACTGTGATATTTTTAGAGTGCTGTGATAATATTTATTAATACCCGATACTGAGAGCGTCCGTCGATCGGGAGAGAAAATAGGAGTACTTTTTTAAAAGTTTACCGAGACATCTGACGTATAGATATTTTTGTTGAATAAGCTTAGGTAAACACTCTTGCTAAATCGTAGAGCAAGGTAACAACGTCACGAACCGACAAAATCTTGGAATCGAAAAATAGTTAAATGACCATCGAGCCATGTCGCAATCGCTGAGCGAGAAAATAACGACCGAGACCCTCCGGAAGATCGCGTCTAATGAGGAGTACGACGAGAATGAGATTCTTTGTGTCGCCGAGTACCTCGTCGATCTTTACGAATACAGTTTTGACAGCCAATTCGGTCTTATCAATACCAATGATCCAGCTACAAGTCCGGTTTTGGATAAAATAAATAATTTGAATTTTGAAAATCGGCCCTTCTTTGCGATTTATAGCAAGGGAATCAAGCACTGGGTGTGCTTTGCTATTAGTTACCTTCATAATTCCGTAGTGGTACTTTATAAGGATTCGTATGGCGTGCCGATACCGAACGAGTTGAAAGAAGCGATCGGTGACAGGCTTAAAGATAAGAAGGTCAGATTCGAGAGTCACAGGGGGACCGAGCAGAGCGACGAGAACAGCTCTGGGCCGATTTGTTTGAGGAATCTGCAGGTGCTGCTGAAGGGCCTGAAGTCGGAATTTATTCGAGTGAGTGTAAAATACTAATTTTGATTAAATTTGAATAGTAATTTTTTGTTAAAAATAAAAATAAAAAAATCCATAAGTTTTTATCATATTACGGCGGTGCAAATACAATTTAAAAACACTCTTGGCTGCAAAATTAGATATTAATTTTTTCTTTGAATTCGATATTTTCATTTCGAAATTTCTTTAATTATAGAATGATTTCTAGTAATAATTATAAGTATTAACTAATAACGTAATATATAAGTATATTGGATATTATTTAATATATAAATATTCGAAAGATTCATTCTTTGGTTGCAAGAGCCAACTTTTTTCAAAGCTATATCGAGTTTCGAACGATGTTTCATCAATAAAAAACATAGTAAGCTTTTATATGCAGACAATAATTCTAATAACGTACGTGACACATTGTAGAATTGTTGCTATGCGCAGAACTATCAATCCTTCATCGTGTAATCATTCAATCGCAAAACTATAACATTGTCTCTGAGTCATCGCGTAAAATCTTAAAAATAAAAAAGAAAAAAAATAACCTTCCTCTAATTAAAACTTTCAGGTCCCGCTGATCGAGAAGTTCCAGAAGGTACGTTTCTGTTCGCAATACGGCGTACAGAGTGTAAAGCGTGAATTTCGGCTCTGGCTTCAGAAGTACCTGCTGACAGGTTTAGAGGAAGTAGCCAACGAGCTCATAGCCGATGCGAATTACGAGAGTTTTCGTGGCGTTCTCTGCTCGTTCCTTGAAAACTGCACGAAAATACTGAGGGAGACGTACTTACTGTCGAGTACTTACACATCTCTGTTGAAAACCGAAGCTAAGAAAAAAGATCAGGATTATAAGTACGAGTCGGATCACAAGACTGTAAAGGCGTTGAATGACGCGCGACAGCACTTTTACAGGAATAATGAAGTGTCGAGGAGTTTGAAGTTTGATAAAAATGATTTTATTGATTTGGATGATGGAAACAGGGTCTATAATCTGGATATTCAGGAAAAGTAAGTAGAAAATATAAAAATATTATAAAAAATTGATAAATAAAATAATAAATAGTAAATGTCAATTATTTTATGTAAATTGTTTAGATATCCCGAACAAATGCAAAAGTTTACGAAAATTTTTGCTGTTCTGGCTCAGGCCGAGATGAACGAGGAGCTAGAGATGGCCTTGAAGAAAGTTAGTCAAATGTTAAATTTGGAATATGACAAGATAAGGGTGTTCTTCGAGCAGCATAAACCGCCCAAAAGACCAGAGTTTATGAGGGATTTCGGGCCACCAAATGTCATCAATAATTTAGAAAAGGCTGTAGAAGCCATAAAGACGAAATCGAAGGCAACCAAGGTACTAAAAATGTTTTAAAACTAGAATAATAACGGGTTTAAATACTTTTCAGTCTGTTTGAGACTTACTATAAATGCAATCAAATATAAACTTATTTTTTTATTTATTCTACAAAAAGATTTCATCACCATATTAGAAAAAAATCGGTGAAATCCTGAATGAAATGGACGAATTGGATTCTCAAGTCTCCTGTGTTATAACTCAAGGATAACCATAATGGTATCTTTTTCACTTTAAATAATCAGGCAATAATTTATTCTCCTTTATAGAATTAAAAATGCACTAAAGTTTTTATTTAAAGCACTACACAAACATTAAAAATATTATAATATCTATAATAGGTACAATTTTAAAATGACAGTATAATAAATACAATTACCTTTAATCCAGGAATCTGTCAAAAGCGATAGTATTGATAAGAAGATCAAAGACTGGGACCTTCTCTTATCCGAACTAATTCTAGAAGTTCAACATTCTTCTAACGATTTAATACCATCCTCACCCGACGAGCTTGAAAACCAGAAGCGTGAGATCCGTGAAAGCTTTCCGAAGATACAGAAGTACTACGAGGAATGGAAAGCTCGGGGCATCCCCGAAATCAGCATGTTTGCTAATGCCTGTAAGGCTGAGGAAAAACTGTTTGACCATGATCAGATGTGTGAAGCCATCGCAGTTCTGGACAGGGCTAACGAGTTAGCCACAGGTGGTTTAAGGCTGAGGGCTCCGCAGATACTTTCGGTGCTTGTTTTTTTGAAGTCAACAACGAGCTATCATGGAAAGCTCTGCCAGATTGAGAGTGGTGAAGGTATGTTACTGACTTTTGAAACTTAATAATATTTAAGTTTTAAGAGTATGAAAATTTTAATAAAATAAAGATTCGATATTAATTCATTTGATTTTTATCGTATTTAAATAAATAACAGTTTTTGAGACTTATGATAATATCATTTAGTGTGAAGTTCATTTATGTAATGACATAAACGTTGTATGTATCCATTTACGTCATTAGAAAAGCTCATCTACGTTTTTCCACGGATAGTAAAAATCTTTATTCCTTTAACTGGCTTAAATCGAACGGGCAATTTAAGTTCGCTTCTTATGTACATATTGTGTACATACTAGCCTATTGAATGTTGCTTATTAAGAGTATTCACTGTAAAAAAATTTCTATTTTCAAACAGTAATGATTAGTGAAAATTCATCCTTTAATAAAATTTTATCCACTTTGATTCCGGCATGCCTGTCACTCGTTATATTTTTAGGCAAAACCGTCATAGTCTCGCTACTCGCAACGCTGATGATTCTGCAGGGTGAGAAGTCAGTTGACGTCATTACAAGCAACGCTGTCCTTGCGCAAGAGGGCGTCGACAGCCGGAAGCTGTTCTATACGATGTTCAACATCAGCGTGGCTAGCAACGCAGCGGACAAAACTTATGCCCAGGGGCCTAGAAAGTGCTATTTGGCTGATGTCGTCTACGGAAGCATAAGTGACTTTCAATTCGATTACTTGAGGTATGCGGGTGCATAAATCAAATTTTGTGCTTGAGTCATAAAGTTGAAATAAGTTGATTGTATATACCAAATATTTTCTTCATGACGATGTTAGATAGATATGAAGATAAAGATGTTTTTAAATTTACTCTAATTAACATTTTAATTTAGAGACACAGCGGAAGGGTTGGGCACGTTGAGCGGCCGGCAGTTTGGTCGTGTCATTCTGGACGAAGTGGACAATATGCTTGTAGACAATGGACGTCATATTGCCAAGATATCCTCACCTTTTCCAGGAATGGAGCATCTTAAGTATATTTATCTCAGGATTTGGAGCGAGCTTCTGAACGTTGAATCTCAGCTAATCGAGGATTTTCAAGAGAAGCTGAATGAATTCTCATCTGTGAAAAATGCCAAGGAAATGGCCGTGACTGAATTTATAAAGATTTTCGACTCCTCAATGGTCGGACGAATGGAAGAGCGGATCAAAGCTGGTTTAGAGGTAAATCATTATATTCATTATTTGAAAAATAAAAAATATATTTTCGAAGATTAATTAAGAAATATTTTTACAGGATCTTGATTTTAAATTTGTTCCCACCCACTGTCTCAAGTACGCTCAAGGCATGATTCCTAAATGGATCAGTAACGCCGTTCGCGCGCGCTACTTTATCCGTGAAAATGAGCAGTATTCCATCAAGGAAACTAATGGTGAACTGGCAATAATCCCAGTGGATTACAGCAACACTGGAGTTACTCTTAAAAACACTGTCTGGTCGTACGGTCTGCATCAATTCGTACAAATAAAGCATAACCTCCGGATTACTCCTGAAAGTCTCACAAGTAGTTGCGTCTCGAATTACGCATACATTGGTAAATATGGGAACAAGATTTTTGGTCTTACAGGAACTCTTGGCTCGAAGGCTGAACAAGAGTTGCTATCAAGTATCTACAACGTTGATTATGCTAGAGTGCCGACCTATAAGACGAAGTTGTTCAACGAGCTTAAAGGAGTAGTTGTAGCAGATGAAGAATGGACCTTCGAAGTGGCTTTAATGACTATCGGACTGATTCGATCTACTGGTATGAATACATGTTACAGTTATTTAATGATTTAATAATACTAGAATCCGGGCTTGAGAAAATATAAAATTTTGTCGTAGGCCGAGCGGCTTTAATCATATGCAAAACCATTGCTGACCTTATGCTGCTTGAGGAACAGTTTGCCTCAATGAAGGATCTGTCATGGGACTGCAAGATTCAGATTAAGAAGTTTCAGGATGAGGACACAGCTGACGTGACTCAAGAAATGGTTGCACCTGGTGATGTAATCGTTGCAACGAATATAGCTGGTCGTGGTGCTGACTTTAAGACCACCAGAGAACTCGAAAAGAACGGTGGCTTACATGTTTGCGTTGGTTTTTGTCCTGACAATGAAAGAGTTAGGGAGCAGGCGTTTTTCCGTACATCCAGACAAGGTAATCTGGGCTCTGCACAACTAGTGGTGAGGGAGAGCGAAATCAGAAGGTTAGGGATTGATACGTCTAATTTAGACGAAGTGGATTTCGATCAAGTAAGTTTTATGAATAATTTTTTATTTTTCATAATTATTTGCTACGATATCTAGTTATCACTTATTTTCATAGGTGAAAAGAACAATTGATGCGATTGAAATGGAGAGACTAAGAGACATCAAATACTCGAAAGTTGACGTACTCAGATACGAGGATGCTCTGTTCACTCTCTTTTCCAATCTTTGTCAAGAATTGAAAAACAGTAATGTGATAACGTGGGGCCATTCATATTTGATGAAAGATTTAAAAGAGTTCTGGGCGTTCTGGCTGGAAGACCAAAACTTTGAAGGCAAAAAATATTCCCTAAAAGAGGCCAATTTCATGTTCTTTAAATTTAAGCATCATGAGACTACTAAACGTATAATCAGCGGCACAATATCGCAGAACCCTTACTATGGCGTACTGCAAGCTGACTTTTTCCTCAAGAATGACGAGGTTGAAAAAGCTAAGAACGCTTTAATAAATGCTATTTGTCTTAGTAAGAATCCGAAAGTCATGTACCCAGGTAGAATGCATTATCTTTGATTTCTAAATGATCAATAATTTTGTCATAGTACGTGTCTTAATCTTTATACATTTTAAACAGCTTTCATAACGCTTTTTGACGCAACACTTGAAGAAAAAGGTCCACTATTGTCAAAATTCAAAGCTTTTCTGTCCAAAGTCTTCTCCAGTAAGCCTTACACCGAAGATAAATCGGCAAACTTTGCCACCGAGATTCTAGAATATTTGACAATCGCTCACGCAGGTCTCGGTGAGGAAATTGACTTTATGGAAAGCAGATATTTTAACAGTGAGTACAACGACGATTTCAGGAGCTTACTCGTCAGACCGACCAAGGGAAAGGACAATATAATGGTGAAACATATAGCTGCAAAATTGACGTGCTTGAAAACGTACAGGTCAAATATTGAAATATTATTGGAAGCTTTGGAGGGCAGTGACACACATCATTTGGCTGTAAGTAAAAGGATCACGGATTATTTGAAGAACTTTGTACCAGATACAAAGGAGGAGAAGCAAACGAAAGATTTAATGACCGAAGGGGAATTAAGTGAGCTAGGTAAGAAAATTAAGTTGGTTAAAAAGATTCTGGCCATACGAATAATTTTTATTGTATTATTCAAAAGTGACTCTATAGTACGGTAATAATGATGCAGTAAAATTATTTTTATCAGTCATTCAAACCACTTATACTTTTTAATAAGACAGGGTATATAACGATCTTTTTATTACATTTTTATTACATTATATTTATTACATTCGAGATAATTAAAATATCATTAAAATTGCAGGTTCCAAGGGCTTAAAAACAGTGTACGGAATGAAAAGAATAGCCCTTGTCTCAGACTCAACCGTCGACAAAGCAAGATCCCAAATACTCGGTGCACTGACCTTAAACGCGCGCGCAGTCGCTTTTCCACCATTGAATTTTGCGGTCGCCAACATTATCAGTGCCATGGTGGCCGAGGCAATTGCGCTGATTGTACTTACGCTTTTTAAAGAGACTAATAATATTGACGAAATGGTTCAAAAGTCTGAATACCTCAAAGGTAATTACAATTAATTGATTAAAATGTTTTGTCGAGTTATAGAAAAATTTCCATTATTACACCTTTAAAATTATTTTTAATTAATTTTTCATTAGGTAAATCCCTCAATTACATCGTAAGCCTTATGGTATCCGGCACTCTAAACTTAGACATCTGCTGCAAGATATTCTTGCGAATGGTCAGGTGCTATCGAGAGTCATACTATCTACTTGAGCATTCACAGGATAATGTCAAGCTGCTGAAGTCAGTAAATTCCACTCAGATATCAAAGGATGTAAAGAGCGTTGAGGATTATGACGAATTTGGAACGTGGACCAAGAGAATTTATGTGCCAGAATCTTTATCACAGCCGTTCTTCGAAAGTGACATCGGAAATACGATTATAGGATCACTAGTAGAATTCAGTGTGGAGAAGGAGTGTAATGGCTTAGAGAATGGTGAATAGTTTATTTTCACAATACATTTCCAAATTAAATTTGTTTGATCTTTCTAATTGAAGTATTTTAATATATAAATTAATTATGTTATTAATAAAATGACCTTTTTATTGTGTTTTAGGTAATGGCTTAAATAACGAGAAATCAAAGAAAACCAGTAACTTTAACAAAATAACATTCTTTAACCCTGCACCGGGTGATCAGAGTGTGCCAAAGATCGAGCTTTACTTTGCATCCGTGTCACCACAAAAGTTTGGCGGTTCATACGAAGAAGTCCAAAGAGAATTTCCCAAAGGCGATAGTTTCCTGAAGATTATCCTAATCCCTTTAGAAATGTGCTTAAAAGACACACGCTTTTCATCGATACCAAAATCACAAATGCCCGCGATTGCAATGCTTAAACGTGACTACCGAGGACTGCACAAGTTACGTTTTAGCGCCGGCTGCGACGTGATCAACGGCAAAAAAGAGAAAAAGAGCGACGAAGAGAAAAAAATTAAATCAGTAAGCAAAGAAATGGAGAACGGCGGTGTTGATAGCAATAAGAAAACCAAGAAAAGCACTGCTGAGCACAAAAAAGAAAAGAAAATTGAGCGGAGCATAGCTACGTATAGATCAAAGCAAGCGGAGGCATTAGAGAAGTGCGAGTTTTGGCAGGTGCTCAGGAACGAGATCGCAGAAATCCTGGCCGTGTCTAAGTTTTATGAGCTCAATGGCAGGGAATTCGCAAATTATAATACGCCCATTGTGCAGATGCTTCACTACTGTAGAGACGCAAATATAGATGGGGTGCCAGAGATGACGAATGTTCCGAAGGGTCATTTGATCAATCACGATCAATACAACGTTATAATGCAACTTTTCAAATTAAAAGCCGAAGTATGATTATAGGCTAATTTCGTCGATTTTTTAATAAACTTGTTGTATATAATTTTTAGTTATTTGTATTAATATTTTTGAATAAACGTTATTGTTGTTATTTTCTGATGATATATTTCATTTTCTTAAATCTGTTATGATAAAGTAAATGAATAAATTTTTTTTCATAAAATATTGTATTATATATGCCTATTATTTTTTACCATAGCTATGCAAAATTAATAAATAAAAAATATATTGAATTAATATTAGTTTCAATTGAACAACCAAAATATTTAAAGAAAAATCAGTAAATATAAGAATTTTTTATATCATTATTCAAAATAAAAAGTATGTACAGTGGAAGAGCAGTTTTATAAATCCACAAAATATTTTATTGCTTTTTTTAAGCAGAACAAAATTCTAATAAAATTTTAAATAGATTAGGAAGCTTATGTTCATATTTGATAAGCCATGAATTATTAGAACTCATTAGCACAGATAGTTTCATTAGCAAACTGTATCACTGTATTAATAATGTAAATAAAATTTCAAATCGATTAGGAAGTTCATTCATTCTTGATAAGTCATGAAATGAATTTTTTTAAATTATTGATATGTTTGATAAGCTATGATAATGTTAGTAAGAATTTATCAAAGCTTTTATTTTAAACCTTTACAAGCATGCTTTTGTATAAAAAGTTTTAGATCAATTAGAAAAAAAAGTAAAATTAGTGTGATACATAAGGATTTTCGATATATGAATTTTTAGAAAAACACTAAGTCATTTGTTTTTATGTAAGCTTTATTTAAACGTACATTGTATGACTATCAAAAATTTTTAATACTAATATATATCTTAAACAAATTTTTTACATGACTCTCAAACTTGAATCTAAAAATTAGTTTTTGATTCTGTATGTTGAGAACGATTTCTTGCTCTTTTTCGGCAGCAGATGTCTAAGGTAGAGGAGAAAGTCTAATAAAGATGATTTC
>UELX01003092.1:0-25690 GCA_900480035.1 Eupelmus urozonus | reverse complement strand
CGAAACGTGTTTCCAAAGCGATTTGACGAAACTCAAAATTTTACTATTACAAAGCTTCCTCTATGAGGAAGCAATACGCGATTCAGTATAGAGTAATGATTTAAACCGTGCTTAATATATTACCCATATTTATGTACTAGCGAAATGAATAATTGTACGTTTGAATAACTGCGTGGTCATCATTAGTAATCCCCGAGATTTACATCCAAAATTCAAGCATAAAACAGCGCTCCGCGCATATTCAAATTTTCTTGCATATGCCAGTTAAAATTGCATTAATAAGGAAGTCGTTAACCCAGGAAGCGCGCTTACTTTAACCCAAAAATGCTTATCATCGCCCCTCGGCCATAAATCCTCCGGCAGCTCCCCGCAACCATATAAATTTCGAATTTTCCAAAATTCCCCTGCTGCCGCAAAGAAGCACGGCTCTCACGCAGTAAACGACGAATCGCTCAAAAAGAATAATCGACGCATCCCCAGCCTCTCCACGGAAGCTTCCATATATATATATATATATAAGCATCGACGCTCGGCACCGCGTGTAAAGAATGGGAAGCACGAATTTCTCCTCTTGCCAGTCTCATCGGGCGTGTTTGTCGACGGCGTGGAAAAGACGCGCGCGCGCGCCGCGGAGATAATCGAAGGGCGCTCGCGCAAGGATGTGCGTATATATACATTCACAGGCGCGCTCGGCGTATATAGTATAGAGCCAAGGCAGCTGTATAGGGGGAGAGAGAGAGAGGTGAGCTTGCGCACGAAACGACGCTCGTAAAAACCTTGATCCCCTTATCGCTAACGGCCTTACTTCCGCGTGTGGATTACCGGTAGCGCAAAATCCCGAAGCGATATCAATAACGCGCCTGCGCTCGCCTCTATATATACATAGACCCTCTCTTTCTCGCTTCTCTCCCTTCCTATATATACGAGCTTGTGCGTCCGATAAGTTGTTCTTTGCGAAATTAACCTAGGAGACGTTTCTCCTATTCGTAGCGAGGGGCGAGAGGCTAGGGGCAAATTAAGATGAGGATGTTTCGGTATAATAAGGCGTCCTGGGAGTTTTCGCTTTCCGGCTGAATTACAGTTATGCCCGGCTCGGGGCTCAGGATTATGGCTTCTGGATATGTGTGCGCCCGGGCTATGTGGGTTAATAAGGCCGATTTGTTCAATTTCAGGCTAATGCGCGATTATTTTTACAGTCGCGATATGCCGAAGTGATAATAACGCCGTAAAACTGCTACGGCTTATGCGATCCAAACGGGAGGTATTATGTATCAATTAAAATTACTTGGAAGGTGTTACCGCTTGGGTCAATATAATCGATACACCTCTATTATTTCCTACACACCTGCAACAAAATAAACAAACTGCGCACATTTCATAATTAGCCCCTGAACAGCATCGCAACTCTTTCACTCTCCAACTCCCTCGTTTCTTCAGCATCCCTACGAAAGCCCTCTAAATTTCCAGCGGCATCAAAAGCGCAACATAGCAGCCCATCCTCCGTTATACAGTTCTCGATTTCGCGCAATCAGCCATCGGCGAGCGCTGCTGCCGCCGCTGGCCTACGCGCGCGCACCAAGTTCGCGAAGGGCTTTGCTCGCTCTCGCTTTCGGCTCCCAGGATATGCGGGATATGGCTTTCAATTTCTCGGCGCGCTCGCGGAGAGAGAGTATCTATATATATATGTAGGCAGGCAGGAAGGAGGAAGAGGGCATAGGGATCGGCGCGCACAAACTGCCAACGCGGCAGATCGATACTCGACCTCTGCTGCTGCCTGCTGCTCTGCGATGCTTGCTCCTGCAACACGCGCTTGCGGAGGCTTGCCTTTTGCTTGGGAGAGTTGCTGGATTTGTTGGGGGTATGGATGATTTTTTTGAGTGGGTTTTGGGATTTTGTTCTTTGTTTTATTGTACTGCGTCTTATGATTGTTTAGATTAGAGTAACTTACTATTGTGATAAATTAAAGGAAATATGCAAAAATAATAAAAGGAATCTAAAAAAAAGAATATTCAGTTGGCAAAAAAAGAAAAAGAATAAGTGAGAATAATAGTTATGATATAGTTATAACAATATTTAATAAGTTAACCAATTCTCTGAAGGAATTAACAACCTCCAGAAAGTTCATTTCAAGAAAATTAAAAAGTTTCATAATGAATAGTGAATAATTGATTATAATTATAACATTGAAGTTTATGAAGTTTATTCGGTGATATATGAATGTAATGCAAATGTAACTGAATGGAATACTCAGTTTATTAATTCTACAAAATTTACATATAGTGGTATTTGATGTAAAATTTTTGAATAAAAATAAATAAATATTCTTGTTTTTCATTAGGTTTAAGTTAGATCAGTTAAGTCTTTGACCAGTCTACGTACAAGTACTAACTTAGTTTACTTTTATAGGAGTGTTGCATGTAAAAATTAAATTAGTTAATTAATTAAATCATTGTTAAATAAAAATTCCTTTAGAGAAAGATCTCTTTTTTTATTCTCTATGTGTCTGTATTTTTTTGAAAACCGATTCGTTTTCTTTGAAAATTGTCTTTTTTCGACAATACTTTTCGCAATTTCTAGCATCAGTTCGCTTACTCGATTCGACTCTTATACTTATTATGTATTATTAAAATCTATAAAGTATAAATTGTTTATTAATGATATTAAATATAAAAAAATATTTTCATACATTCGATCTTATTTATATTATGTTGCAAATATATTAACTGACATTTCCATGACATTCTTTTTACCATATTCCTATATACGTTATTGTAATTTTCTCATATATGTTCCACTTTTGTAGAACAACAAATAATTTATACAATTTATACTATTTGTAGTGTATAGAAAATGTATTAACTATAAAATTGTATATGGAGAAAGTACACCCGATCAAATGATACTAGTGGAAATGTTTTTAAATTTCCAATAAAGATGACCAGTTCATGAAAAGGAATCAGTAAGATTATAGTATTTTGGCTGAATCATTGCGACAAAAAATGATGTCTTCTTCATGTATTAGATATAATATTTTCTAAGCCACGATTGACATTCTAATATCCAATCTATACCTTCATCATTTCCTCATTCCAAATAATAATTCAATAAAAAGAATAAATAAAATAAAAAGACCGGACATAAGCCTGTCTCTCTCTAAATTGGCAACATTTAGCTCGGCATAAACGACGCAGAAACATAATCCTAAGACAGTCCATTTCCAGAGCACTTCAACGAAAGCCAGTACTCCGCACACAGTTCCACAAATAAAGCGCATTAGTCGCCGGCTATACATACGCGCACCAGCTCCGCTCCTCCTGCCTGGCCAAATCGCATTATCGGCTTCAGAAAAAAAAGAAGACAAGATAAAAGTCACACACACACAGCATCCAGCACAGACAATCCCCTATGGATACCATCTGTACCTGAGCGGGATCGAGGGTAACAGGTGCTGCTACTTGCGCGTATATATACACGCTGCGCGCCGGCCAAGACGAAACTAGACTGAAAGGCGCCTCTATATAACGTCCGAGCTGCGTTTTACTTGCAGCGGCTGCCCTCCTGTATAGAAATACGCGCATTATGCTTCAGCCGCGTATTATACACGGCTGCAGCACGCTGCTTCCTTCTCAAGACGACAGCACTGTGTGTATGTGTGCGTTTTCGGAGTGGCCTTTTTTTTAATAAAGAAAAAATATGAAGAGCGTGCGTGCGCCACTCGTGGCCGGATGTTGTTTTTACTTTGTTTAATTAAGCCGCTGAGTGAGAAGCGCCGAAATTAAGTTTGGGAAGTGAAATTATTATTTAAATTTTTGCCTGGGCCGAGTTTGCGCAGGGCGCAAGGCTACGCTGGTCGTCGAGCGTTTTAGTCGTAGTTTATGGGAAAAGTGTGAGGGAAAGGGAGGGCGGAGACGATGGCTACACGTGTTGCAAAATATGAAAGTTTTATTTTCCTTGGAATAATTTTTACAATGTTGCTTAGGTGGAATTGCTAGTTTTTTGTGAATTTTGTGTAATGATGCTAACATTTTTTAAGGCTTAATTATTAAAGTATGCGTATAATTGAGCTTATTTATTCTTTGGCTTGATATTCATGTTGACCGAGTAGCAAATTAATAACGAAGGTGGTAATGAAAGAGCGTTTCACTCTACCTTTCATTTGCAAGAGGCTTACATTTTTATTGCATTTAATTCTTCCCTTTATAAAGTTTCTTTTCGATAAAAAATATCAGCACAAAGGTTTTTAATTAATCGCAATAATATTTCTCTTGATAATGACCTCATTAGGCGCATTTATTTTTCAATTTAGCGGCTCGCATTTTAATTAATTAGCTTGGTAAAAGTTTATCCTCTAAACAACGAAGAAAAAAAGCAGCGAGCTTATAAAATAATTAAAGGGCTCCCATCAGACGCTTTACAATTTTCTCGTAAAAATCATCCATTAAAGCGCACAATTTATCGCACGCATAAACACGCAAAACTTTATCAGCGAAGCATATACCTGCGATGCGAAGAAAAAAAAAGCTCACAGCGACACATCGCGCCCATATAGCGAATCCATAAATTGTATAATATCGTTGCGGAAAGCCAGCTGAGCTCGTAATTAAATCATTAAGAATCAATTAATTCCATTACTTCTTCCCTGGCGCAGCCACGCGGCTCCAAATCAATATAGCAAAACAAAAACAAGCGCCCGCTCGAACGGAAAAGGCCGAAACAACTGGAACAATAAATTATCAACGGGCTGGCCGGGCCGAAAGAAAAAGAAGCAGCGCCGGGAAAGGCAAAAGGCAAGAGTTACATCGAAGAAGAAGAAGAAGAAGAAGAAGAAGAAGGAGATGGAGAAGAAGGAGAAGAAGATGAAGAAAAAGGAGAAGAGAAGAAGAAAACGGTAGCGCGAATCCGAGACACGCTGGCTGCCGCTGGCCCCCGTCCAATTTGGGGAGCGCGCGTTTCGCTTGCTCGCTCTTTTCGCCTGTGTTTTTCTCTCTTTCGGGTTTGCGCGCAGTAGTGCCGCGTGATATATAGAGCTCTATCGGGGTCACGAAAAGGAGTTATGCGCTAAGTAAAACGCCGGGTTTTCGGCCTCGCGCTCGCACGCGCTCTCTGCCCTACTAAAGGGGATGTCTGCACTCGCTTTCTCGTTCCTCTTTCTTTCTCTCTCTCTCTCTCTCTCTCTCTTTTTCTCTATGTGTACGATTTTCCTCTTTTTTTTTACCGCGCCTTCGCCGCTTTTATTCGAGCCGCGCGCGCTACTCGCGCTTTCGCGAATTCTTTAATGAGAAACGAGTCGTAACTTTGCGGGGGCGCGTTTTTGAAAGTCTGGAAATTTGCGGTTTTCGCGGTGGGTGCTGGTATTTTTTAATAATTGGGTATTATGCTCGCGAGTGGCGTAATTCGAACATTTGAATTGCAATTAAAATGTCTTCTTTTGGCCTTGGGTGTAATTTAATGTGAAAATGAGTAAATGCATTAATTAAATTCTAATTGAAAAGTGTAATAGAATCCGAGCTGCCCCGGCCACTTTGGCTTCGCTTCTTTTTACGAGTCGGAATACATTATTATTCATAAAATTTAAAAATTCCGCATAAATTTCCATTTTGCATTCAAGTCTTTAATGCTAAACGACGTCTCTATTGAAAGTACATTTTTCATTGCTATCTCTTTTGTTTAAAGTTCTCGATATGAATCCAATGCGTCGACGCTATTTCATGTTTTATAATAAAATATTGATAGTAATAAAAAAAAATGTTATTCTTGTTGAAAAAATGAATTTTTTGTTCGATACACGGCCATTAAATACACGTCTGATCAATCTCGGAGATTACTACTTTTTCCAACACCAAAAAATATCTCTCTGTTATTTTGTTGACCAACAACCGACGTCACATCGCGTCCTTCAATAATTAAACACGCACTTCAAATTCGACCAGCTATCCAAACATTCACCTAAATATTGCAATTCCCGCCCAAATTAATCAAACATCTTCCAGGCCACAGAGCTTCACGCACTAACCCACGCGCGAATGCTCCAGCAAATATCACCCACACCAAAACCTCGCACCACCTCCCTCACCCCTGCTACAGTCAAAACAATAAAAAAAAGCGTGGGACGCACGAAAAAGAGATTCCAGGGAGATATTCTTCCAGCGGGCGATCCGCGCGCTCCGCGGCGCGATATTTATGCGCAGCGCTCGGCACTATCGGCCGGCCGCTATCCGCTCTCCTCTCGTTAGAATTGCAAATGCCGCGAGGCCGGCGCGTATTTTGAAAACGCGTGCCTTTCCGATAATAGGCCTGCTCTCTGCCGCGCTTGTCTCCCTCGTATATACGCGCGTTTCCGTCCATCGGATATCTTTCTCCGATGCGAGTACGATTTTCTTTTTGTTTTTAGTGGCGCGCCTGCGGGTTTTACGCGTCCATTAAAATTGGTGATTTGTGGCGGAGAGCGGGGTTTAAAGAAAATATGCGTGCTTTTTTTGAGCGCCGAAAAAATATGCAGGTTAGATGCGGTTTTTGTTGCGGGCCCGGAGAGTCGGGCGGAAGATGTGTAATTGTTTCATTTGGATGCTAAGTCAATTCTGGAAGAGTTATTTTCTTTTTGATGGCCTATGCGTGTATATGTGTGCGTTTGAATAACTGGACAAAATATGTGATATTGACTGTACTTTTTATTGATAATATATGCAAACGTATTTGTTTTTTTTTTCGTGAAACAACATTTTGAAAAATTAAGCTCTTGGAATCATTTGATCTCGCGAGTGTTTAAATTGTAAAGCATGATTGTAAAATTGTTTACAAAAATGAAATAAAAGCAGTCAAGGCAAAAAGAATATCTGCTTTCTCCAACAATTAATCAAAACACTTTTAAACCATATAAATCCGCTCCTACACGCGACACCAAAACATCAATAAATTGCTCCCAGCCGCGCCGATTCGATGACGAATCAATCAAATAAAAACAAGCCACCTCCCGCACAATATTTGAGCTCATTCCCCCAAATATAACTCGGCACTTCAAGCCCGGCGTTCGAAGAAAACGAGTCAAAACTTAACAAAAAACTAAAAATACTGGGCGCTCACTACCCCTTCTTTATTTGTATTATTTTTTCATACGCACATGTGCTAAAAAATTGAATTGAAAATAAATTTACCAATATAGAGAAAGATTCGACACACACGCACGATAGAGAGAGAAAGAGAAAAATTACCAATCGCGCGAAATCGAATTTTATATTTCCCGCGCTCCCTCTCTCTTCCTTTAGCGAAATCGAATACATCCGGCACGAAATTTGTCCGAGCACAGAGCGAGAGCTCGCGTCTCCTCTGCCGCAAATTCGATAACGCAATCGCTCTCTTTCTTTCTCTCTTCCCTCGTTTACTCATTGATTTATAATACAACGGTGTGCGCAGCCCCCACCTCTCTCTCACGGCGAAATATTTGCTGAAAAAGCGCGCGCTTGCGTTTGTCAATGTCGACCCAGTAGCCGGCGCGTAGCTGCCGCCGCCGCCGGTGAAAATAGAAAAATCGCGATCTTCTGTTTTCGCTCGACGACTAAGACGCGCGAACCTTGTGCCAATTTCGCGTTCACCTCATACACACATAGACACACGTGCGCGCGCGGCCCGTTCCGCGAAGACCAAAGGGAGGTATCTATTATTCACGCGGCGTCGCCGCAGCGAGCGGACACGTAATTGTGAATATTTTTGCCGCATCTGGGCCTGTCGCTCAAGCCGCATGGCGGACGTCCAATTGTCGAGGGCGCCACTCTCTCCGCACTGCCCCCGTCGAAGATGTAAAATGAACGCGAACGTCACGTTCCTTCCTCTCTCTCTCTCTCGCTCCAGTTGCGAGAGAGAGAGAGTCGATCTTGCTGTATGCATATACATATATAGGTGCAAAGCTCGCGCGAGGCCGGCTACACTGATTGACGATATTCGCTGCTGGCGTGCATTTTTGCTGGGCTCGCAGAGGATAAGAGCTATGCCGTGTCGCGAGAAAAATGATGGAGCGCAGTCCGCGGCTCTGAATGCTCGCCGCGATTTTTACTTTTATTGCCGCGCGCAACGATATAGCTGGGAATACGTTTATTCCGACCGGCCTTTTTTTTTCGTTCGGAATATATAGCTACTTGTCAATGATAAATTTCATGGGTTTATATCGAGCAGCGCGCGTTTCTCGATCTCGCGCTAAACTAATCCCATACGTACGCGAAAACAGCTAGACGCAATCGTAGCCGACTAAAGAGCCGAAGCGTACTCGTTAATATATTGCGTTAATTACAGCGAGCGGATGGTCTACGTCGCGACGTTCTCGAAAAGCACGTTTCTCGAATTATATACGCGCGCGTTCGTTACTTCGCCTCATTATGAGGCCGCCGGCGTTGTTCTATAATATAATCGAATCGGTGCGCGCTCGCCGACGCGCGTTTAAATTGTCGCGCGCGTGGTTGCAGCGCGCGCCTGGCGAATTCAATGAGTTGCGAAGGACTGATTAGAAGAAGGCCGCGAGAGCGCGAGGTAAAGCGATTTGGCTTATTTGCTGGCTACGAGTGTGGCAATGTAAACGCTTGGGTGCTGTAATTTGCGGGGGTGGAGGGATGCTGGAGGGGGTTGTTTGGTTATTGGGGGAGGGTTTAGTTGGAAAGTTTTTGGATTGGTTTTTAATAGGTCTTGTGGGTTGGGGGTTTTTGGGGAGATTTTTTTTTAATGTTGATGCTGAGTGATAATTAGTGCTCGAAGTGTAAAAAATGTTAATAGCTTTTAATAAGTTTTGTATATTTTAATAAAGTTTGGTAAAAAATTTTGTATTTTTATAAAATATATCTTATTGGGTAAAGAAATATTCTATTATTTAATAACTGAATATTTCTAAAAGAGTTAAATTTATTGAGAATGATTATTTCACGAATTTGTTGAGCAATTTATTTAACTCTATTTCATTGAAGACGGGCAGGCCGAAAAAGTAGCTAAAGAAGATTTTCATCAAGATACGACTTGGATGAACTACTTTTTGATTTGAAGCCCAGCAGTAAGTCATATTTTGCTCAAACTATGAAATATAGCCTTTCTGGAGCGCGGAGGGTGATAAATGGGCTTTTACAGTACTGATACTAATCTTTACGGGATTTTCTATTAGCAGAGTTATGTTTTTCAATCTGTCGAATAAATATCGCGCTCTCCCCGAGCCCGGCTTGACTTGGACTCGATCAAATAAATAAAATCCTCACGATCGCCATTCATTTCTCAAAAAGTCCACTTTTATCGAATTTCGCAATTCCCCGACCTCCCGTTAAACCGGCCAAGCCAAAGCAGCCCTCCCATACAGCCATAATCGCAAAAACGCTCGTCGCGCTAAAGCTACACAAAACAAAAGAAAAAAAGGCTCGACGCGAAATTGCTCCTGCCTGAATATCGCGTCACGCGCCTAAACGGAAATCAATGCCTCGGCGATTACCCCGCGCGCTCGCTCTCTCTCTGAAATATGTCCGCGCGTACGTGTATTTCGCGCCGGCGTCTATTATTGCCAGGGCAGACGTGACTCCGAGCCGTCGTCGTCGTAGTCGTAGCCGGCCGTTATACAGCGCGGACACGCACGCCAGGAATTTATCTCGGAGAGCGGCTCCGGAATTGGATGTGCGCGCTTATGATGGCCGCGAGCGGCGCCGGCTACGCACGTGTCGGGCTAAATTTTTCAGGAGCAGCCTGTCACGCCGACGAGCTTTTTTTCTCTCCTACTCCCTTTTGTCGCGGCTCGCTGGGGAGGTGATGTAACGCTTTGTGCGGAGAGAGAGGCTGGCCGCTTTGTGTTTTCTTTTCTTTTCGGCTTGCTTTTTTTCTTTCTTCTCTGGCCGTTGTTTTGCGATTTTTCTCTCTCGAGGAGGGATGGGGGACTGTAGCTTTTCTCGGGCGACGTTATTTCGTTTCTTTTTGCCGATCGTCCGCTCGTTCCTTCTATCTTTCGCTTGGAGTATTAACGTTAATCTCTTCCTCGGGGATCGCGGGAAATTCGTCCTTTTAGTTTCCTCCGCGGCGCCTTTATTTTGCTTTTCCTTTTTCGCCAGATACTGACTCGAGTTTGTCTTAAGGACTTATGTGTGTACGTGCTGTACCTGAAATACTGCAGTTTGGCCGAGTTTCTGGCTTTTTTTTATTTGGATTTTGTAAAGGGATCGATGTGGGAAATTAGAAAGAGCAAATGAGTTTTTAAAATGTTTGCAAGCAATGACAATGTCAAGTTTCCAAATATAGATATTTTTACGACTGTATACACTCGTCCTTTATTATTAAAATTAAAAAAGTAATATAAAACTATATTGAAAGAAGGAAACATTAATAAACAATTTAGCCCCCTAAGTCCATAATCCGCAATCGACAAAAAAGCATCCCGCCGCAGCCGACGTCCCCCGCAAAAACCAATCACCTCCAAGCCCCCTCAAGAACCCAACTTTTTGCAATCGTTCACCCTCCTTACCTGCCAGCTTTTTCCTCTCCAACGCTCTCGCAAGAAGCCGAGCAGCGCCAAAGTCACCATCAGCACTATATACACAGCACGCACGCTTACAACCACCCCCACGCGTGCAAAGGCAAATATTTGCCAAAAGCATCTGGCAGTGCCTCGCAAAAGGAAACGCGTGCAAGAACGACCTTGCCAATTTCTCGGGCTAGCGGCTTCTTGCGCATTTCTCTCTCTCTCTCTCGCTTACGCTATATTGTTCAAAGACTTGCGCGCGCGTGTAGAAGCTGCGTCGCGCTCAGGTGGGCACGCGCAGCGCCCAAGTAACGGAGACAAACCGTACTCGCGCGCGCGAGTTTGCCCCTTCATTACCCCCCGGGTAAATAGCGACCGGTTTTAATTACGGCCCGGCCGCTCGCGCGTCTGTATCTCTTCTTGCTTGTTATTTACTCGAGCTTCGCTCTTTCCGAGCGTCGGGCCGTCGCGAGTCTCTTATCGCCCCCCGCTTCTGGGCTTCGGTTGGCTTGGGGTCATGGACCCCAGTGCCAAAGGTGAGCGGTGCTGATTTTTTCCTTGGGAGGGAGAGGGGAAGCTGGAGGTTTCTTATGATGTATAAGGTGCTGTGCTTATTAGTTGTCGAGACGCGCGTGAGGGTCTTTGTATTGCGATAGTGGATTTTTTCTTTTCTATTGGAGCTGGGATTTGGCTGTGATAGCGCGTGTGTTGCGCTGGAGGAATTCGAGATGATAAAGTGTATGATAGTGTGCTGATTCGAAAAAAGTAAAAAACACGCGGGAAATGATTTGTAGGATTATGTATGCATGAAGTATGAATAAACAATCGCCTTTATCAATAAATAACAATGAAAAGACAAACCCGCTCGTACGTAGCCAATCCGCATAAATCAAAATTAGCCGTGAACTCTTAAAGAACTAAGCCAGCGAGCCAAGCTAATGCCGATAAATCACTGCCGATACCATTCAAGAGCCTGCGTAAACACTGCATAAATCTTCCCCATTACCCCCCCCCCCCACTCTTCTTTCCGCACCATCAGAGTCTGCGATTTTTCGAAAATCCGCGAAAATCTCGCTCGCGCATTTGTCCTCCTCTCTTTCTAGCCCGCCCGGCGCGCTGATTAATCGGCGCTTATTACGCGCGACAGTCCGTTTATCGCGCGAGAGCGGGGGGCGCGTACATATATTTTTTTCATCCGCAGCTAGGCGAGAGCGCGAAATTATTGCGTCTCGTTTTTCGCGCGCTCGCTCCTCGGCGACATATTGCCAGCGCAGTGCCGCTACACTTAATTTGCCCTATAGCCCCGCAGCGCGCGCGCGCGCGGTAGGTAGATATAAAGCGCGTATAAGCGCTGTCTTTTTAATTGCGAGCGTGTGGATATAGTCGAGCGTGCGGGGGCGTACGCGTGAGCATAAATTACGGTCATTATACGTTAACAGCCGGCTATTAGGAAAGCCGAGACCGAGCGATACGCGCGCGAACGCCAACGAGTTGGCTTGGCTGTGTCGTTTTGCGGATATGGCGGGACTTGAGTGCGATCTTGTTTTTATTGCTTGTGATTGCTGCGTTCTTTTTTTTTTTTCCTGGATTGGAGGTGTGGATTGATGATCGGCGTGGGAGGTTGGTTATAGAGTTTTCTGAAATTTTTTTTTAAGTGTTGTCTTTGCTAATGCAAGGAAGTACAATGTTTATTGGTTGCATTTTTTTATTCAAATAGATTTTTTCTGGCTAAATCTAGATACAAACTTTTATTGAGACTGTAAACATTATAATTTCTTAAAATAACTGTTCTTTAATATAACGCATTAAAAAAATAGCTCTACATTATCACCACATTAAGTCAAACAAAAAAAAACTACCTACTTAATATTTAATCTTACTGTTCTTAATGCTTAATCGAAGCAACCGCAATAGAATCCAACAAAGCGCTCCGTCCATCCATCGCAGCCGGAATATTCTCCCCCTCGTCTTTCTCTCTCTCTCTCCTCCGGAAAAGCTCGCTCTTATATACACCCCCGCACAGAGGCGGGCGAGCGCGCGGGCGCAACAAATAGCCCGAAACGTCCGTCGGCCTGTCACTTAGCACCCCCCGAGAAAAATAATATTTCGCCATCGGCCTAAAGAGGGAGGGTGACATGCGCCCCGGAGAAAGAGAGAGAAGAAGAAGAAAGCCGGCCGATCTTACGCGCAGCAGTTTTTACGTGCATATATGCACATCGCGCGGACGGAAAGCGAGCGTAAACGTAGTATAGCGGCCGAGCGTCAGCCTGAATAATACATGTCCGCTGCAGACCGCGTGTGTTGTGCTCTCTCTCTCTCCCTCTCTTCATGACGTATCTTTGTCAGGAGGGAGTCAGGGAGAATTCCAGCAGTAGAAAGGAGCAGCGAGTGTCTGTTCTGCGCTCGGAAGGCTGCGTTTTTCTTCTGAGGTATTCTTCAGTGTGGGCGTGTTTTCTTTTGTTCGCTTTGCCTTGTTTTGGAAAACGAGCGGCGAGATGCAAACGCTGAATGGCTTGATTGGCGGCTGTCTGGGAGAGGAGTGAGATGAGGGGGAGGAAAATGCTATGAGATATGCTTTGAGAGAGTGCACTGCGATCGCTTTGACTTCTGCTATGGGATTGATGAGTTGGTTTGTTTATTGAATTCTAGTGTAAAAAGGAGAAATAGTGGCGATTGTGTTGGCGACATTGATGGAAAAATGAGTTTTTTATTTTTTAAATACAGAGTATTTTACAGAAAGATTGATAATGAAGGTCTTCAACGAGTCAATATGTAGAATATTTTACTCATTTATGTAGCCACATAATAAACGGAAAAATTCTATATTTTAGCTTATTGAAGATCGTTCACTTTCAACCTTTTCATGTATCACATTCGCGATTGATAACATTATCATCTTATCATTACAAAATACTGATCATAAATGTAAACAGTGTTTAAAATATTTAAAATACTGTCCATTACTGGTTCTCGTTTTGTATATTTCTTATTATATAATTAATATTTAATATTATGATATTTATTATACTTGATGTACAATTAAAAATCTATGATTGATAGTTAATTATAGAATTAATCAAAGAGAGTTCTAGCTGAAAGTCTATTCAAACTTTTGAATATGAAAAATAACGTCAAGCTTTTTTGGATACAAAATAAGTATTATGATGAAAATAAGAAAAATAATAATGCTTTATCACTGTATTTAATAAAACTTATTTCTTAATATTTGTAATTAAAACATTATGAATATCTAGCTAGATTAAATTGTTATTGTTTTGGTAATGAGTTAGGAGTACTTATGGTTTTCTTAGTACACTTAATCAATTTTCAATGGATTTACTAAGTTTATCAAACTAAGGTATACTTGACTACAAGTTTAAGATCGGAACTTACTATAGAAATGCCATAATCATTATTCTGTTTTTCTAAACTGAAGCATGAAATAGGTCTCTTTTCGTGCCTCAACGTAAAAAAAATCGACCACTCTGAATGTGCTTAAAAGGTTTAAAAAGATATCTATTTTTCCTGACTGAAATGAAAAAGAAGTTCGTTTATTATAAAATATTTAATTAATTTCTTCACAACTCGAAATGTCCGATCACCTATCAAAACTTTCAAGCGTAACTTTACGAATACCTTCGAAAACACATTGGTGTGTAAACCCAGAAGAAAACCTATTTTGGACTTAGGTGAGATATTTTCCTCACTCATTACTATATCTAACTGTTGCGGCGTCCTTGACTCCGATTTGTGCTGATTATCTCACCCTCGGTAGAACTAGCTTATTTTCTCTTCTTGTAATGTACTATTTATCAATTACTTCGCGAAGATAATGGAATACTTAGCAAAAAATCACTCATTACGTGAAAAATATGAAGAGATTATTTATCTAATATGATGATAAATATTTTGATTACATAACTTTTGATATAATATATAAATTATGAAATCATGTGATTTATCTTTTGATAATAATTTTTGGATACCAAAGTGACAACTTGAGTTTAATTTTTCTTAAATGGCTTAAAATGTGCTTTTCCATGGTTGAAAATAAATGAAATTATAAAAGTAATTTCAATTAAATTTAATTTCAAGTATGTTAATTAACAAGCTCAAACTTTCAAATTAGAATTCTTGGCAATTAGTGAGATATTTGAAATTCATTATTTTTAACTCTGAACCTCTGACTAAAAAGCGTTACTGAAATCCTCTGAGTAAAACATTTCATTCGATCGGAACTCGACTTCACTAAAAGTCTAATACCACTCATTCTCCAGGTGAGCATGTCACTCGAAGTGTTTTAAAGTGTACATTACGCTACTTGATAAGAAACTTAATCAACAGAAGCTCGCCAAAATGAAGCATCAGCCACCTCCACCTATCTCAATTTACAATTCCAGGTCGAGCCCCCACACTCACACACTCCCAGCCAGCCGCACACACACATATACATTGATGCGACCGCGAGAGCTTGACAGTGCAGTGACTGCGGCCGCAGGGGGAGGCTGCCTGTCGGGAGATTCATCTTCGGGGGGCGGACGACGCTAAGTCAAGCGTCGCTTTCATTTTCATTAAACGGCGCATAAACGCCCATTCCTCAGCCTCCCGCGCAAGATAGATATCCAAAGGGCTCATTACGCTGCCTCCTCCACTCGCCTAAAGAATGGCCAATATATTAACGTTAATAAAGGCCGAGAGTAAGAGCGAGAGAGAAAGAAAGAACGAGAGCGCGGAAATTTATCCAAACGGCAAATTTTTCGCGAGCGCGCGAGAGCTGAAAAATCACTAAAGTTGCTCGGTGCTGCGGTAGCGGCATCCCGATGAGAAACGACTCTTTATCCCCCCCCCTCCCCCGGCGCGTCCCCCATCTCTTACTCTCTCTCTCTCTCTCTCGGCCGTCGCGCTCGGTAAAGCCCTGTAACAGGGTTAGCCGCGCTATGAATAAATTTGGCGGGCCGCGACGACGATGAAATTACGCGGCCGCGGCGGCTGCCGACTGCGACGCCGACGACGACGAGTAATGTATGTTACGCGCTATGATTTGCCTCGCGCACGCTCGTGTGCCGGTAAATTCATTGTTAGCTGGGATTGTTTTCTTTTTTTTGGGGGGGAGTGGGGGCTAGTTGATCTTTGGCCGGCTGCGGGAATTGGCTTGTTATTTTCGATTCGGTGGCTTTATTTGTGTGCGAATGGTTTCTGGCTTTGCATTGTCGGGCTTGGAATGGATTTCTTGCTTTTTTTTACGTGAAAATTTAGTAATAAAGGAGGTATGATAAGGTTTAGATTTTTAACGAGTTTTTCTACGGATCTATTTTTCTACTTAATTATGTAGAGAATGTGCATCAAAGTTTACGCAAATTCCGTATAAACTCATCGTTTAAACAACCCACCATCAGAATACAAAAACACAAACATAAAGTCAATCAATAGAACCCTTATTACCTTTTATCGAGCACAACAATAACCATTCAACAAAATCCCCAAAAACGTAAAAAAAATCCATCCCAAACCGAGAAGGCAAATCAAGAGATCCAAACTCGGCCCCGGCCGCCCTTTTATTTTCTCCGGCCGCGCGGCCAGCGCAGTCAGCCTCATAGCCATTGACTATTCCGCAGTCGCAACACAGAGTCTACCTACCCCGTTGCCAAGATAGCGCACACGTTGGAAACGGCGCGTGACGTTGCGGTCGTCCGGCGCGGTAATTTGCAATCTGCCGGCCCTCCAGCCCCCCCCCCCCCCGCTCTGCTCTCTCCCGCGACGACAAAGCGCGCGGCCAACTTTCTCCGCGCGCCGCGCATTTGTATGCGGTCTGCTCTCGCGGTCGAAGGATCTGCGCTTGTGTGCCCATCCTCCCCCATTGTCGTATAAGCTTGCTTCAAGGGTGAGTGGGTGACGGAGGGTGACGTTGTGTGTGTGCCTCATCTCTGCGGAAACTGATTTCGACGGAGCACCTCGAGCGCGTTTGTAATTGATTTAATTACCATTCATGCGTTGGCGCGACGTTATTGTACGCCTCTACGAGGGACCGCCGTCGTTGGGTTATGGGCTGAGTAATGAGCGTGCTGGAAGCTTTTTAAATTACTGAGAGCGCGAATTTAGTGAATTTTATGTAAAATAGATAAATTGTTTGGGTGGGTAGTGGGCGTCTGATTAATAAGATTAAGTGATTTCAAAATAAGATGTTAAGCGATGCTTGACGCGGGAGGTAAGCGCGCTGTCAGGAGAATTTTGGCGTGTGAACGTTATATTTCGGTCTTACTAATTCTGGAGTTTACTACTTAAAGTATGCGGGCGATTAATCAAACGTGAACGCGCGATGGTATAAAGTTAGTTTCCAATTCATCAAGTTTATATATATGTATCACTAGAAATTTATAGCGTAAAATGAGACATGAAATATGAATAGAAATCATTCGACTACACTTTTTCAAATAATCATCATCAATTCAATCGATTGATTAAAGAATTATAATAGATATCTCAGTTCGGAGAACGGTAAAAGAGGATTAATTATTCATCGAAGCGAGAAAGTTTTAAACTTATTCATGGCGGCCGGTCGACAATTAAAATTGACCTGTTTTTGAGGAGAGTCAGCGCGGTGTTTATAAGGAAATAACAAATCAGCGAGTTTTGGCAGCGCGAGCTCGCCGAAGCGAAATTCATTAACTGCGCGCGCGAATTGTATCCTATTTTATGAGCAATGAAGCGCGGATAATTTATGAGGCTGTCAGTAAATTGGAGAGACACGGTTTTAAAGTTGACCTCATAATCTGGCAAGACTGGTTATATATTTTAACGCGAATGGCCGTTATAAAGAGGGATTAGCTTAGTCTTAAAAACTACATGTAAACATGTCATATTATTCATATTAGCTACACGTCTTACCCGGCGCAGTAAATTAAAGCCCGCCGTGCGATATGCCCGAGTCGCAAAATTATTAATCATTTCTTCCGCGAAAAGTTTCCGCCGAGCACGAAAATTACCGAGGCAAAGTTCGTTCGCCTGCGTTCTGCGCACGCGAGTTCCCTCGTCTCAAAAGATTCCTTATAACTAATTTATGCGCGAGAGCTGGCAACGAAATTTTCGACGCAAAGAACTTGAACGCACCTAGCGTTAAGCCAGCTTCATCGCCGGGGATAAGGTGTACATTTTTCGAGGCTTGATTACGCTACAGCAAACGCCAAGGAGCCGGGGAGTCCAATCAGGATCATCTGCAAATATCTTTGCCGTCGCGGTGGCGCGGCGTGTCGTCCAACTTTTAGCCCCCCCTTCGCGAGAGAGTAGGAAAGGGATTCTTTGTTTGTTGTCTTCGCGAGTTTGCTTCTCTCCCCAGAGCGGCTGCCGACCGAAAAGTTGCAGAGTTGCAGTGCGAAAGAGCGAGGGGGAGAGGGAACTTGGCGAAATACTTGGCGAACGAGGTTTCGTTGTAAAAGGAATTCCTTTGCGCGGCATTTTTGTTCCGAGCGCGCGCGCGCCGCCTCTTTCTGCGTTTCTTGTTTGTTCTCTTTCTCCCTGGCTTTTGTTTTCTTTGTCCCTAATTCCAAATGGCTGATCCCGTCGCGCCTGTTTTTAACGTTATTGTTTTTTTCTTTTTCTTTTTTTTCTTGCTTCTTTGTTGCAAGACTGAAGTGGGCCGAAAATTAAAAGGAGAGGATGCATTTGTTGTAATCCGGCGAAACTGAAAAAGACACGTGGTTTTTAAAATTGTATTGGGATTTCCTTAAAATCATATAGTTTTGATTTATTATAAAAATGAATTACTGCGGCGTTTTGTTGAAAAATATTTTTTTTTATTATAACCAAATTGAATACAGTTATTTAAAGTACTAATTGAATTATTCAATTAGTTATTATTTGGTTTGAAAGCGTATAGTTGTTTCAAATTTTCAGTTTTCGTAACTTCACCAAACGAGAATACACTATTGATTTTCCTTTCACAAATAAAGCATTAAAATCAATCAAGTTATTTAATTCTTTTTTCCTGTTTGTATTCTGCATATGAAAAAAAGTATATACACAGGCGCGCGCTCGCGAGCGCGGGGCTTTCAATTTGGGCCACGGCAGAATAAGCTTTTACGTGCGTGAGTTGCGAAAACAACAAGCGCTTTTCCATACATATACGTATATTGATTTTTCGACTATACGAGCCGGGGGTAGTTACATCGCGCTATTTTTGCGTCTGAGTACATACATGAAAAACATTCTTTATTTTTCAGCGCACCATCCCCCCCAAACGTTAAATGGACAACAGAAAGAAATACACGGGCCGATCGAATTCGCCGAAACGAATTAATCAACGAAAAATTCAAACACGCCGGCCGCGTGTAGCGGCGCGCGCAAAAATTTTTCCTCCTCGAGAAAATACTCGAATAACAATCGTTAGTAAAAAAAATATCGGGCAACGTTCACATTAGCGCTTTTCCAAAAGAAAATACCTACTCGAGGCGAGGCCGGACCGCTGACCGGCGCTCTCTCGTCCGACCCGCCGACAGTCGCGAAAAAGGCTCCGCGCGCGAACCTAAAAGGGGAAGGTCAGTCTCTCTCGCTAGACGTAGCCATTGCGCGCGCGGCAAATAGTTGCCGAGTGCTTCTCGCCCCCTCGTCCCGTATATATGTATATATCACTCTTATATGCCAGCCTGAGCGCACGCGGGGGCGGTCTTGTTGGCTTAGCCGGAACACACGCAGAGAGTGAGAGAGAGAGAAGGGAGGCGGTAGATCACGCTGGCGCTCGCACCGAAAATGTCGCGGAAGCGCGCTTCCCCCTGTGTGCAGAGAGAGAAGAGAGAGAGAGAGAGAGCTGGTGGAAGATGCATCTCTCTCGTGCTGTCTGGTGCGGCCCAGGGCGAGGAGGAAGGAGGCTTTGATTGCCGGCGCGCACGAGAGGGGGCTTTTAAAGCGATAAGGCAGGGGGATGGAGGTGTGTGTTTTTTGGGGAGTCGAGGCAGGTGGGGAGCGTTTTCGGAGTGAAAGAATTAAGGGTGGGTAGCTGGTGTTTTTTGAGTGGTGGGTTGGGAATTTCGAGTGGTTTGATGAGGAAAGAGTCGGTTGCAGGTCAGAGGGAACTAAGTGCTAATTATGAAATATTCGATCATCTTGATGAATCAAGCCTAAAGTTGTAAAATTACCATTCAATACTCAATATTCAATCTTTTAATATAGTGTAATGTAACCAAATATCTATATGTTGGTGACTTCCCATGTTTGCAGAAGCTCATTCTACGTGATATTGAGAAATTGATGTTTTAATTTTTGAAGAAACGAATTGATGGATGGTAAAAATTAAGTAAGGTTGAGCTAAACTGAACGCTTTTTAAATTGTTATAATCATTAAAGTCTAAAAATATTATTTACTCAATCGATTAGTTATTAACTGTGAGGTCATACCTGCGCTCCAAAATCTTATCGATTCTTTATAAATACTGAATTTTTTAGAATGCTATCAGAGGTTGAACTAAATATATACATGAGTTTTAATTAAATATATTTAAAAATCAAACAAAATTAATATTTCATTAAAAAAAATTCTATAATCTAACAAGACGTGTATTCTGACTTACACGTACTTTATATCCAGTACATTTTAATACGCTTTGCGACTTGTCAGTACTAGTACATTCTATAGTTTGTTGTTCATAAAATTTAAAAACAATGATAACTAAAAGAAAATTTTGGACAAAATTTATTTTTATTTTTGAGAGTGTGCTTACAAAATTACATATAGATTTACCATTTATGTTTATAGTACTCTGAATTTATTATTTTCTGTAAACATCTATAAATGGATTTATATATAGATATGCATGCGTCATGCATGCATAGTACAAAAATTACCAGATTATTTATTGTTATTTTACATGACATTAAAATTATATATGCAATAAAATCTATATTATAAATACAGGATATGCAATGATTTTATGGCTAGTTCATTCCCAGTAAAAATGGATTCAGTGCTATTTCTTAAAATATAAACATTTTAAATGGGTAAATTTCTAAATTTCTACCAAGTTAACAACTTTCGTTTCCTATTTTAATAAATAGCGCGAAATGATTGAAATAATTGGGTGCAGTTTTACCTGGACAAAAGAAGGATTAAAAGTATGAACAAATAAAAACAAAAATCTATAACAAAGAATTGATGAATCGATACATTTTAATTTATAATAATAATTATGTTCTCCCTATGGATTCATTTAAATTTATATTTCTGAATTAACGTGTCTACATAATTTCCATTGTAAACGATAACATTATATTCAAATATTCGGTTGCTCTGATAATAATAATATTGCTTTATCCTAACAATCATAACAATATTCAAACAATGACGAAACGTTAATATCAAGCTTATAACTATATACAAATGAAGAAGCCGCACATAATTTCTCGAAAAGCAGAACAAACCATCATTAATATTACACCGATACCAATAAGAATCCCTACAATCAACGGAATTTCGAAATTCCACGAACGATAAATCAAACGAAAAATCAGACTCAAAACCTTCGTTCGAAATAAGCGAATTTTCAAAAAACCCGATCCTCCTCGTCCGTAAAAAATCTCTGGCTGCACGCGGCGCCCACCTCCCCCTCGCCTTTATTAAAATGCATAAAATATCCAATTCCCCTGGTCTAAAAAAAAAAAAAAAAAGAAAGAAAGAAAAAACGCGAAGGAGCGAACCATCAGATTTCAAGAATTTCCGATAGATCCGCTCTCTTTGCAAACTCCGGAGGCGCGCGCGTAATCCCGAGTAATACTAGGCACGTTGTACAGAAGGCGTCGGCGACCACCGCGTCGCCAAAGTTCGGCCTTCTTTTTCCGCGTCCTCGCACTCTCTCCTCCCCCTGCCGCCTTTCTGCCATCTTCATTTTATCTTGGCGCTGCACAAAGGAGAGAGTAGGAGGCGAGAACGGCGACCATTCCAAATTGCATTTCCCTCCCTCTCGCTCTCCTTTATCTACTCTCTTTCTCTTTCTACGTGTGTATATATACTCTCCTTTTTCTTCTTCTTTTGCTTTTGTGAGCCGTCCTCTGCAGAGGCGCCGGAAGAAAAAGAGGAAGAAGAGGTAGAGGAAGAAGAAGAAGAAGAAAAGCAGGTGCTGGAGTAGGAGGCTGTCTCCCTCCAGGTTCGAGAGCGAGAGAGCTTATTACGGATGATTCGACGGTTTTTACGCTCGAGCTCGTGCGCCGCGCCGCGGGCGCTTTTAATTGGAGTTATTTGTCAAAAAGCATTTTCCGCGAGAGCGCGAGAAGGGAGACTCTTTTCATGCCCGGGGGGGAGGAAAGGGGGATTGTTGAAAAATTCATCGGGCGTATCGAGCGTGAAGAGTGAGAGAGAGAGAGAGAGAGCCGAGTTAGTTGCGGAAATTCGCTGAAGGAGGAAGTTTGAAGTTTTCGGTTAGAACGGGGGGCACGATATCCTCCTACCCTTTTTTTCCTTTATTTATTTTAATTGCTTTTGGAAAGAGCTGAATTCGAGGATGGCGGAGCAGTCGCGCTTGGATTCGGCCGCGCGAAGATCGGAGACGGATTGAACTCGGGGGGATTCGAAAGTTGAGGCATCGATCGGCCCTCGATGTTATAATACGTGAAAAATCGCGGTCTTTTCGGCTTTAAAATATAAGTGATTATAATTTAATACTTGAAGTATTTATGGGTAAGATATCCTATATTATAGGTCTGGGAATGATTTTTTAAAACCAAGCACTTTTTCTTTATAACGGCCAGATAAATCCAAGTTTAACGACGCTCGAGGTACAGCTTTAATATTTTAAACAGCCAATTTATTATTACGTGAGCTACGTATTTATAACCGAATTCTCTTAATAGAGCATACTTGACTCACTTATTTCTTTCCACAATCTCAAGCCACCCACCATTGTCCTTTACCCAAAGAACCAGCCTCGCTCGACAACCCACGCAGTCATCAAAATTCCCATCGCAGAGGCAGCTCTTCCACACAGCTCCGCGAGCTCTCCTTATAAATTCGTAAAGCGCAATTAAGTGGCCAAAGCAGTCGGCGCATGCCGGCTGGGGAGAAATTGCGCATGTCGCGTCTAATTCCAAGCATAATGCGAACGAAGGCAATCGCGCCGCGAACACGAGCCTGCAGCAGCGCGCGCGGTTTGATGACAGTTCGCAGAGAGTGAGCTGGAATGCCCGAGCGGGCGCGCATCTGGCATTCCGCTGACAAGATTTGTATAGAGTCAAATGGAAATGGAGAGAGAGAGAGAGAGAGAGAGAGCGAGGGGGGAGGGGGAGGGGGGATACTCTTGTCTCATTTCGCCGTACACGCGCTGCTGGCTGTTTGTCGAGGCCGCAGGATCGATCCCAGGACGACCCTTAGTCCAGCCGATGTCTTAGATTGTTGTTGCTGTCGTTGTTGATGCTGCCGAGTGGTTTTAGATCTCAAGGCAGGTTTAGTTAAACAATCACTCGAGCTGCTTTGTTAGGCGAAAGGGTATTGTGCTGTTTGCAAATGGGATGACAGCTTTGAATATACTTAATTTTAGTGGTTTGTCTTTCGCGCGTTTCCTAAAGTTTAACATTGTTAGTTGAGCTGCTTTTAACTTGCACAGCTTTTAAGTCGCAATCTAATATCTCTCTGTGATAGCTCAGCTTTTCTTAAGTAAGTGTTTTACTTTATTGCTAAATAAAACATGTTTGTTCAAAACAGAAATTATCTAATTTGTTAACGCTGAAAATTCGATATACATTTAATATTCTTATTTTTTTAAATATTAAAACAAACAATTACTATTTTTTAATTGAAAAGGATAATATTATTCTATTCCATCATATTATGTGCAAATGTATCAATAAATATTTCAGAAAGATTAAATGTAAATATATGAATTTTTAGCAAATTTAGGTCAATATATTATTGTTAATTTGTTTTACTTATAATACAAATGAATGTAATTAAATATTTAATAGCTTATGTAAAGAAAACATTTTTTATTGAATTTATGTAATTAAATGTGGAAAACTTTTGCGAAATTGGTAAAGTTTTATTTTTAAAAAATTGTGCCCTTTATTGGCATATATTTAATAAGTGAACAAAAACTTATATTTCTAATAAACATTATCAAATTAATTAAATGTCGTATTAATCATATTTTTTAAATTAAATTAGATCAAAAAATTGAGTGAATGATTCTGCATTTGTCATTTTTACATGATCGAAAACAAAGTATTTTTCATCCTACCACGCTGTAACATAGTCCATTACAAAATTCAATTCTTTACTTCCCTTTTGTTGAAACTTCGACGTTCTGTCTGACCGCACAAAGGCTTAATTAATTAGATTGAATTTCTAGTGAAAAAAAAGTGAGAGAGTGAAAGAAGAGGAGGCCTTATACAGTATCTACGCAGTGCGAGTGCTTTAGAAAATCCAGGTCAGCAACAATGGACCGTCTATTAATATCCGGCGTGATCGAAACCAATGAAACATTATCCGCATAATTAGGAGAGCAGCGCTGCCTCATTTCCGAACCAAAAGCCTTTCCTATTTATAACGTGGATGTGCTGCAACTTGTAAAGCCTGTATTTAGCTTCAATCAATCGTGAACAAGTAGTGTGCATAGCTGCATTGTTCGGAAAAATTTCAATAGAACTAAAAAACTTTCCTCGATAGTTTTCAACAGACCAACATGGAATATTATTTCACAAATAGAATTTTCCACATCATCTTTATGAAAGATTGGAGCGTTTTTAATTCTTAATAGTTTAAAACTATTGTTGGTTAATTTAAAGAAATAATTTATTTATTTTTTATTTAATATTTTATGAATTCTAGAGTCAACGAATTTCATTTATAAATGCAACTGCCTATAATAACGCACTCCCAGAGTAGGTTCTATGTATCGTGCCGGGATTTTGCAATCGTATACCGGTTCCACGACCGTCACACAATAGTAGGAAAGGTCTAAGATACATATACGATAATGATCCTATCTACACGGGCAGCCTTTGTTCACTCGAACATATCTCTTCGTAGATGGTCTTTGGCATAACACCAAAGCTAAAGTGAATAAAGGTCATTTTTTGTAGATAATTAAATAAATTCTCTTTTATTTGATTATCGCCTCCACGAGGTTTGTCTTATTTTTCGGGATCACTGTGAATCCATCCCTTCCCCATCGTTTCCTCTTAGTGGTGCAACGATTATTAATTTGGGAGTACTTTCTCTATCTCAGTCACGCTACAAGAGTCAATGTGGAGTGGAATGCCTTACTTGTGCCTACGTTTAGTCCTGCATAAAAAATCTGATGCAAGGAACATCATCAAGTCCAGAGTTTACATCAGGAACGCTTCACTGTTCGTGGATAGATTCTCAAAGCATAACTGTGATGTATCTGTGTGAATCTGCGCGCACGCAACGGCATTCAGTTGCAACATAGCTGTGTACTAAGAGTGTAAACAACGGCTTAATATTTAATAAATTAAGTTTTACATTAATCAAGCATTTATTAAATCTTACCACAATCCAAATATATTACAATAACGATTTGCTTTTACCTTTAGTTGTCTTTGTTCAAGGTGTTCTAAATGTGGAACATAATATACGGTACACGGAAATCAGCATATAACTTGAAGTTGGTCTTATGAAACTTATTCTTCCTATTTATGAAGCCTTATAAGCACTCTTGAAATTATTATGTTTAATAATGTTTCCTAGAAACATGTATTTTGTAGATAGCCTAAATATACATTTTTAATAATAAGCATTAAAAATCTATTTAATTTTGAATAAATATCGCAAATAATTGCAAAGTGCTATTATTGCCATAAAAAATAATGAAAATTAAAACGATAAAAAATTGCTAAATATAGAGCAAAACTAAAATCGAATAAAATAGAAATCTTTCCAAAGATAAAGTAAATAAAGAAAAATCTAATTTAGGAAATAGAAAAGAAAGCAATGTAATAGGGAAACGAAATTGAAACAAAAAAATTTAATTATTAGTCACTTAGTTCTAGATAAGAAAGCTTTCTTGGTTTTCTACCGCACATAAAATTACTAGAATTTTTCCTTACACGTGTTTGTATTATGTCTGATTACGATTTGATTGTGAGTACGAAAAATGGCGGATTCCGCCGGCGTGAGTTATGAAAATAACGCACGCAGTGCGTAATCGGCTATTTTCTGCATGCACAACAAAAGCGTAATGGGACACTTTACAAACATGCCTGATGAAAAGTCTATTTGTATGTTCC